>ML835528.1:0-11652 GCA_009831015.1 Picea engelmannii | reverse complement strand
ATTTGATTTCTCAAAAGGTTAATTTATGTTTTATGATATTGTGCTAAAATAAAAAATGTTTTATTTCATTTTATTTATAAACATTATTGTATAAACATCATTGTACTATGTGGAGTAGAGATGATTCTGTGTGGAGCTCATTGTGTAGTGATGGGAGATCTGGGTAGTTATCAAAATATAGTTTCTAACTTATAATTTAAATTTTGTTTGATTTGGACATATGGTTGAAAATAGTCAAAACAAGTCATCCAATTTTATAGTTTCTTATGAAATTTCACAATGAAATATTCAAGAAAATGTGAAATAAAAATTATAGTTTCTCACTTATAATTTAAATTTTATTTGATTTGGAAATATGGTTGAAAATAGTAAAAACAAATCATCAAATTTTATAGTTATGAAATTTCAAAATGAAATATTCAATAAAATGTGAAATAAAAATTATAGTTTCTCACTTATAATTTAAATTTTGTTTGATTTGGAAATATGGTTGAAAATAGTCAAAACAAGTCATCAAATTTTATAGTTTCTTATGCAATTTCACAATGAAATGACAGTCCAATACTAAACTGGTTGTGTTAGTCTCTAATTTATTTTCGAGCTTTCAATATATTTATTCAAGAAAATGTGAAATAAAAATGTGTACTTTGTAATAAAAATCGAAATAAAAACATGATTTAGAATGTAAAATTAAAATATACTTTAATATAAGTAAGCGATTTTGATTAAAATCTATATTGATATAGATTTTAATGTATTGAAAATGGTAGAAAATGGTTGATCTGAAAATTATCAATCCTCTGCACATTGGAAGTATTAGAACCTATTTTAATATGTAAAATTAAAATATAATTTAATATAAGTAAGCAATTTTCATTAAAATTTATATTGATATAAATTGTTTTTGTAAGGGTAGAAAATGGTTGATGGAAATTATCAATCCTGTACACATTGGAAGTATTCACTAATGCCATTAATATGACCCGTACCATTAATTCAATTAAAATTATGAAAATCTAAATGCAACAAACCAAGCTTTAGTACATGACCTCTTATTTTTTATTTTTTGTTATGAGTCCACAAAATCAAATTCGTTTTCAACTTAAGTTTTTTTCAATCAAACTCATTGAAACTATGTTTAATGTGTATAATATAAGTAACTTGCTACATGCTCATCATACACATTTTTATTTCAATTTGCTTCAAGATATTGAAATCTAAATGCAAAAGTTTAACAATTTAGTATAATATCAACACTTTTGGAATCAAAATTGATACTTTTTAAGATGACTTTAAATTTTTTAATTAGGATGGTAATCATACATGTATTACCTTGAATTTTTTAATTAATATGTTAATCATACAGTTTAATATGGCTTTAAATTTTTTCTAAGCCATCAATTGTCTCTTATAATGACATGGAAATGGGTCCTAGTTTTGATATGAAGTTATCCTCTTCATATGAAAAAACATTGAACAATCAAATTGCAAATAATGAACACAAATACTATATGTCGTAAATTGGTTACATGCATTAAAGAATTTGTGTAGACGATTTGGATAATTTGTAGGATTAAAGTATAATCATACAAAGTATAGGTCAATTTAGGTTCCATAGATACAATCTATATGTTCTTCCCTGAAATTGTAAATAAGGTTTGGTAAACTTTATAATTCATAAAAAATACAACTTTTCTTAATTGAATGGACCATGAAAGTAAACTAAACTGGAAATGATTCTAGAACCCTATATATTCATAGATACGTATAATTTGAATGAAAAATATAAAATTATGGAATGTACATATCACTTGTTTAAATAAATCGTAATGGTATTCCATCTTCAATTATTCATTCATGATCAGCATTGGACATTTTGCATTTTCTATTTATTTATTTATTTATTGAACTTCTATTAACTTTATGCGCATTGCACACACCAAATGACTATATTGACAACTTATGACATGTGATTCGTAGTATTGAGAGTGAACATGAGTATCGGTTTGATAGGTTTCTTGAAAAAAGTATCCTTTCAATACAATGGATCATCTTTCATATATAAAATCGTTATAATCAAAATCTTCTAATAACCTTATCTTTTGTTCTGTGCATCGCATCAAATAATATTTTACATTTTCATTGTTGTCTACAGGTGAAACCATGACAAAGACATCTCCTGCAAATAATTGGATATATTGGAAAACAAATAGTTCGTGTTATATTATCACACAAGTACATCTACAAGTTATTTGGAAAAAATTAAACATAAAAATTACCTTCTCTAACAAGATCAGAAACTCTATCACCATCAACTGATACTATAGTTTCATTTGATTCCATCTCCTCTGAGCTTGCAAGTGACATTTTCCCTTTTATATTAAGTTCAGTATGTTTCCAAGCTTTAACATATTCTTCATTTTCATTTTCGCAAATCTCTATGGATTATGTGTCCTCTATGCAAATTGAACAAAAACAAGACTCATTTCTTCTATCAAATGCAAACAAATTTTGATAGCGTTTTGTTTTAACTGAATTCATTTTTCATGTCCCATGTATTGTACTGGCTTCATATGAAATTGATATATTTACATCTTGGATTCCAACATACCAAAAAAACCTACACAAGACAAGAACTTGTTAACTTGAAATCTCTCAAGAAAATGATTGAAGATTGAATATAAATTTGAACACGTGAATAAAAATATCTTGTGTACATGTGTAACATGTATATATAGACACACCCGTGCACATCCATTGATGTATTATTTCCATGGCTTAGTGCCATTTTTCACCATTCAACAACTTGATCAACATATTGTTTCACACACGCCCTTGCACCGTCGTGCTCTCCTTTTCCATGACTAGTCTCAAAAAAATTTCAACAATGTGTAATGTTTGATTTTTTATGAAGAAGACACAACCAATAGAATTATCGTGAATATTTTAACTGAACCACACACCCATCTGACAATATCCAATTTCGATCGAATCTGATTCCGCGTTCTTTCAATGAATCATAAAATTTATCAAAACAATGTTGTACATAATGTGTGTCGTGTGCTCGATCATCACTTATATAAAAGTGATATTCTTTAATAACATGTCGATTGTCATTGGTGATTTCTATGTTATCAGGAATTCGTTGAGCATTTCTATATAGAACGTGGACAAATATAGTGACTTGATCAGAATTATAAGATTCACTCTGTATTTCTTTTTGTGCAGCGAATGTGTAATTCTATGCAAAATCAACTACAAACAAAATTGTCTCTGGTGGAAACACTTCACTGGATTGTTTGAATTTTAGGTCTTTCCATCGATATCTATGTGAATGTTTGGTGTATTTATAAATTTCTTCATCAAACTTCTTCAAAAAATCTATCACACAGATTTTATCTACTTTCAAATCAATCCTTTTGGAAATAACATTTGAAGAATGTGGAGTCGTGTTGTTAATATATTCATATCTCTTCCAATTGACTGTTATATTAGAAAATGATTGATCATTCATATCAATAGGATACTTTGAGTAAAACAAACTTAGATTTCCACAACGTTCACATTTATTTCCACCAACACATTTGTTTTGGTAAAATAATTCATCACCTTCTCTTTCACATAGAATTTTAGATATAAAAGCATGGAATGTGAAAGGAGGAGGTGAGCTTGGCCATAAAGTTTTACCAAAATCAAGAAGCATGTCATAATATAACTCAAATTCCACATGATAATGAAAACAACAAGTGTCACAAATATTGATGGGTCTAACAAACCATGGTTTTTGTTGCACAAATGTATTGATGGAAATTTTAACTTCTTTGTGCTCTTCTTTGAACTTATTGAGCAATTCTATTTTTGTCATTGGAAATATATGTTTTGGATGTTCTTCATATTGTTTTTGCGTTATTCTTAATCTCAACACATCCCTTGTATGTGGTGAAACACGATATTTTGTCAACCAACAATTACAGACCAATTCTTTAACATTTTCTACAAGTCTATCTTTGCAGGGTTGTCTACAAATCACTATCCAACTAGCTAGTTCATCATTTGCATCTATTTGAAATCAAAATTTTCTATGTTTGTACAATGTTTTTCTTGACGTTCCCATCTTTTTTTCCATGTGTTGTGTTAAATGATCTTTCATATTGCTAGATGAAACAACTGTTGTTTGTATCACTCTATGTGCAACACTGACATCTTTTTTTCGAGATTTTCCAAAAGCTTTTAATACACTAGTTATATTGTCAAAGACATTCTATTTCACCTTTGTATCTTTTGTTGACTTTTGAATACCCAATAATGATGTAGCTTCTTTTAAATTTATTGAATTTATTAGACAGAGTAGAAGTTGAACTTGTACTGTTACTAATTCATCTTTGAAAAAATTATTATACATATTCTTAGTTTGATATCTTATATAATGCTTAGCTTCTTTCTTCTCAAATTTGTCAGTATCAACATTTTCTAATATTTCATCATCAATGTTGATAGATTCTCCTTCATATTTCAATTTAAAGTTTATATTAAAAAACAAAACCCGAACATAAATTCGCTAAACTATATACAAGTGTTCATCTTGTATTATCTAAATTTATGTACGTACCTATAGGTGATTCGTCTTCTTCTTCAATTTCGGTTTCAACGTCTTCTGCTTCAATTTCGGTTTCAATGTATTCATCAATGTTATGAGACAAATCTATTTATGTTTTTTGAAAAACATCAAATCGTAATTACAATCAATTATATTAAACGATATTTTAAATTTGAATTCTATACTTTTAATATAGACAATATGTGCATGCATACCTGATTGAACTTCTTCTTGTTGAAAATATATATTTACATTATCATCATTTATTTCTTCAATATTTTTACGTTCTCGTTTATTTTTGCAATAATGCTCTTTCCTTTGATCGTTATGGTGAGTTTCATTTCGAGTGCGATCAAATTTTCTCTTGCGAGATTTTTTGTTTCCCATGAGTATAATTATTTGTAAAACTTATGTTCAACAAAGGCTTCACCTTGGAAAAATTATCAACATTTATCTTTCAATATATAAATTGCTTTTCCAATAAAAAATTGAACAAACATCAATTACCGTGTTCAACAAAAACAAAAAAGATGATTCAAAACTTTGTTTAGGTGCTCTAGAAAACCATGAAACAAGCGATGAATTGTGTTAAATGTGTTCGACCGAAAGAGTATTTATATGATTTGGCATGAAATGAAATGTACGACATGTCTTTTCATTTTTTCTGGCCGACAGAATTCGCTCAACCATCTTTTGGGCGAAAAAAGGTTTTTTCGGCCGAAAATCTTGGAAACCATTTAATTTTGACGGATTCCGTTAGAATTTAGTTTTTCGGTCGAAAACTAGAGAATGGGGTTGTATGCAGGAAACAAAGAAGTCCCTCTAGCTTACCTAAACGTTGGAGGTTGTGGACTCCTGCAAATACTCAAAATTTGGTTTTGAAAATGACACCAGCATTTGTAAAATTGAATCTACTTTCAATTCCTATAATTTGTTTTCATTTTCATTATTTTTATCTAATTTTATTTAATTTTAAAAAAAAATCATTGCATAATACTTTCAGCTGACATTATGATTCAGTGAAATGAAATATGTGTATCTCTAAAAATACACAGTGAAAAATTTAGAAAAAATTATATTCATAATCCTTAAACTATTCTTTTCAAAAGGGTATTTTTAGATTTTACTTTTAAGTAAAAATTAAGATAGATACAAGGTGGGGGAAGGCATGTGTTTAAAATCTGCAACATTTTTAGCTTGGTCAACTTCAAAAAATTCTAGAAATTATAATATTCATCCATCATATTCAAAATTATAGTCATAATAAAATAGAGTCTCTATAGATTGTTCCAGTATATTTCGTTTGTTAAAAGAATTTTTTTAATAATAGATACATTGTTTTGGGGGGGGGGAGGATAACTCAGTATCATTCCTTTCATTTTTAAGGAAGATACTATTAAACAATTGTCAAATTGACATATCAAATCTTAATAAAACAAAATTGAAAAATAGTCATTAGAAAGCTAACAAAATTCTTCACAAGTTTTTTTTTACTGTAAAGTGAAATTCTAAATAAAAACAATACTTTTGTATGCTGAAAGTTGAAGAACTTGTGAAAATATAGTTTTTTTTCTCATAAAACAAGCAAAATAGACACCCATCTTCATGATTTCACCCAACATGATGACTTATGATGGCCCTATATTTCTCATAACATGTCATTATGATCCATGATATCATTTGAAAACAATTCCCCTAGACCTTTGATTTATGACTTGGCTCTTTTATGACATAACACATCAAATCATATGGAAACAATCTTAGACTCATAACTAACTATCACACACTTAATAACTCAAAATAGGAATGCATTGGTCTTCCCAATACCAATTCATGACTTTGCAAACTCTTAACACACCTATGACCATACCTTAAAAACAAGGACACTATCATTGCCTCCAATGGGGATGTTGTCCGCCCTGTGAAGTAGCAAAGAACAATAGACCATGTGCCTAACCATTGAGTTTTATTTACTGTTGAATCTTGACTCAAAATAGACTCCGACTTTTAAAAATTGAACTGAAAGACTTTTTACAAACTTGAAATACACTGGAAACATTCATCAGAACCTTAGGGTATTCACCTCAGGCTTCAATTTATGTTGAATGATTCCCTCACCTGGTACATATGAAAGTAAAATGGTTATTTAAAATGGAATGAAAGATCAAATTGCTTCAAATAATGTAGTGTTTGAGAAACATGTCATTCATAGGCCCTCCACCAATGACATATCCATTAATTTCTTGTAACAAATAAATATTCATTCCATGATAAGCTACAATTCTATATGGTCACAACCAGAGGCAATGAAACTTTCCATGCTTCTCTTTATCTCATTCCTTGCATCCCATTTTAGCACTAAATTATCTACCTTAAAATCATCAACCTTTTTCATCTTATCAAACAATTTTTTTATTTTATCCTGATGCAATTGTGTGTTATTGTATACTTCCTCTCTCATTTGTTGTACATGAATCAATTGAGTTATTCTTCTTTGAATGTCATTTGGATCTGCCTCTTGTTCTTGCATAAATTTCATAACTAGAAGCCCTAATGAGGTAGGGAAAACTGCCTTTGTACCATGCACTATCTGAAAAGGTGATGTAGAAATTTATCTCTTTGTAGTAATCCTATCATCCCATAGTGCATATATGGGTTTCTTGTGCCAAGAATTTTTGTTTCCCTGTAACATTTTTTTGATAATTCTTGTCAGAATTGTTTTGGATGATTCATCTATTCAATTACTCTATGGGTAATATGATCTGGAATGGCCAAGATTTATATTGTAATCATTGAAAAAATTCCATCCTCTTAGACTTGAATGTTGTTGCATTATCAATTATTATTTTTACTGGGTAGCCAAACCTAGACAAAATATTACTTTCTAAAAATTGGATAATGACAACATCAGTGGCTTGCCTTGTTGACACTACTTCAATCCATTCAGTGAAATAGTTTTTAGTTGTCAATATCCATTTTTTTTGAGCTATAGACGATGGATGAATATCACCTACAAAATCAAGGCCTCATTGCCTAAACGATGCTTCAACTGAAATTGGTTTCAAAAGTAAGGGAAACAACTTCCTTTTTTCATCAAATATCTAACATTCATAACAACTTGACACCTCCTTATATACATCAGAGAAAATTCTAGGCCAATAAAACCCTTCTCTAAGTATCTTATGCACTATGGGTTTCCAATAGTGGTGCCCTCCACAATCACCCTTATGAAACTCTTTGATAGTTTGTTTTACCTCATCTTCCAACAAGAAATATAGAAAAATCCCCCCTATATATTTCCAATACATAGAACCATCAAGTATACAAAATTTGGTTGCCTTTAATTTCAAAAACCTAGCTTTGGTTTTGATTAGTTCAGGAGGAGCTTGTAAATTTTTCAAAACATATATGATGTCAACATACTATGGAGATTCAAGAAACTTATGAGATACCTATGGTGTTGATTCTTCCTTTGAATTTTCTAACAGGTATGCAATAAATTTTATTCCCAAAACATCATAATTTGATTGTGTCATTAGTTTGGCAAGTCCTTGGCCTTTGATTAACTTTGTATTCTTTATCTCCAAATCATATTCCAACAAAACTGCTATCCATTTGCCTCTTTTTCCTTTAGGATCCGACTGAGTTAGAATATTTTTCACATTATTATTTGGCACAAAAGAAACAATATGGAAATGCAAAATGTATATTATAAATTCTTTTAAGGCTTTTACCAATTCATATGCTTGCTTCTTCGTGATGTTTTACTTTAATGGGGAATCTCTTAAAGTTGTTCTATAGTAGGTTATAGGCCTTTCAATTTTTTTTTCAATCTTTTGTAACAAGAACCCTGCAATATCATGTTCTGATGCAAAATAAAATAACATGAATTCTTTGAATAGTCTGGACTAGCTAATACTAGTGTCTTGACCAATGCTACCTTTATGTCCTCAAATTGTTTTCTAGCTTCTAGTGTCCATTTTATCTCACTTCCTTTCCTCAATATCCTGGTAATGAACTTTATGATTTCTGCTAAATTGGGAATAAAGCTCCTCAGAAAATTCACCCTTCCAAGAAAAGAATGTACCTCCTTTTTTCTCCAAGGATTGTCAATTTTCAGAATTGCAGCTACCCTACTGGGATCTATCTTTATTCCTTATTTTGAGATGACATGACCAAGAAAATTTTCCTCTTGCATTCCAAATTTGGATTTTTTTGGATTTAATGAAATGTCAAATATCCTACCCTTCTCAAACACTAGTTTCAAATGTTGCAAATGCTCATTATCATAATTTAAACAATAATTTCATCTAAATACATAACAATGAACTTATCTTTTTCATCAACAAAATATATAGCCATAGCTCTTTGGAATGTTTCCCTTGCATTCATAAGCCCAAATGGAATTTTGGCATACATGGATGTGCCCCATGGTGTTGTGAAAGATGTCTTCTCTTGATCATCAGGGTGCACCATGATCTGGTTGTATCTAGAAAAGCCATCTAGAATTGACATTTTTTGTGACCCAACCACTTTCTGAAAAATGTAATCCATCTTGGGAAGAGGATAATTTTCTTTGATGGAAACCCTGTTTAGATTTTGAAAATCCACACACAACCTAATTTCACCACTTTTCTTTCTAACAGGAACTAAGTTGGCCAACCATTTAGAGAATCTCAAAGATGCTATGATCTTGGCATCAAACAATTTTCTTACCTCTTTCTGAATGAGTGGAAGAAGCAAAGGATTAATCCTTCTCAAATTCAATTTGAATGGTTTTTGGTCATCTCTAATTGGAATGACATGCTGAATAATATTTGTGTCATACACCTTCAGATCTTCATAGCTCCAAGAAAAAACATCTAGAAAATCCTTCATTAAGTTGATATCTCTCTCCTTGATTTCTGGGTTAATTGATTTGGACAATTTGATGATTTTAGGTTCTTCCCTAGTTCCAATATTGCAACCTCTATTTCTTTGTCATTTGGAGTGACTTTGGGATTCTTTTCCACATCATTATTGTTGAATATTTTTTCTAGTGGAACCAAACCCTTAGGGATGACATTATTTTTGAGCTGAACAATGTCTTTAGCAACAATTTGATTTAGAAAACTATCTACATTTGGAGACATGTCTGCATCTTCTTCCTGATCAAATAAATTTTCTTCATCAATATTTTTGTTGGAAAACTCATCAATCATTTGGAGAAACCTTACCACCTATTTATCATCCTCAAAAATCTCCCAATATTTGATATTATCAGGTACTGTTGGTCTATTCTTGACTTTGATCTCATATTTTTTGTTAGGAAAGATGGGAATCTTGAAAACATAAGTTTAAGTAGCTAATGCATCAACAATCAAATTTTGTCCTCTTGGAGTCACTGAAAGGTTATATTCTGTGAAATTTCCAAGCACATCAAGAACTATATTTATGTATGCCCTCATCCTAAGATGTTTAGTTTGGTATATTCCCTTAACCTTATTAATAATAAGATCAGAATATCCATGTACAACTATTTTGTTTTCCCCCAAATATTTCAAAGTATTCAACCCCAAGATCAATGCCTCTTACTCAACCATATTATTTGTACAATCAAAAGAAAATTTATAAGAGAAAAGTTTTGAACCTGATTTTGGAGGGATAATACAAACACCTACTCCAACTCCTTATTTACTAACAACTCCATCAAAATTCATATTCCACATTTCTTCTTCCTCGTTATTTTGTTGATCTGAAAATTTCCATGTTTGTTGATATTCATCTTCTTTTTCTGGAAGTTTGAGAACATTTGGATCCTCTTCTTCAAATCACAGATCATTATAAAATATTTAAGAACCAACCTCAGTACCAAGATAATAAATAGGATGATTATTGGGCTCGATTTTCCACTCACCATGTATTTCAACAATACTTCCCTGTATAGCCTCCTTTCCTATCCAAAAACTGGTAGAGCTGCATAATACATATCCATATGTAGTGTACCCTTCAATTTAGAAGCCCATGACCTTGATAACAACATGACAAACTTTGGAGGGATGCCAACAACTACTACAACCATGACCACGTTCTTTGATGATATTTGAGATAAAGACACAACCAAGTCTTTGATTAAGCATAAACACTTCACCTTCCTTGAATTAAAAGAGAAAAAATATTTATAAGGTCTAGTGATGTCCAAACCTAGTTTGTTCATGATAGCCTTTGGCATCTCATTATGAGATGCTCCCGATTCTAGCACCGCATTCTGTAAATTCATATCATGAACTTTAAGGATGACATAAAATGGAGGCACATTACCATCATCACCACATTCTTCTACCTGAGGACCAAACAAGATTGTAGGATGATAATATTGCACATTCAGAGTATCAGATGCTTCTTCCATTTTCAACATTTTGATGATTTGAATTCTATATTCAACATTTATGATCAACTCATTAAAAGGTACATAAATTCGTATGTTTTCCATCTCACTTTCAAAACTAAAAGAAGGCTAAGTTTTCTCTACCTCTTTGATGAATCATGATTGCATCCTTTTTTTGCGTATGGGGCCTTCTTTGGGGGATCCTCTTTCTATTTATATTTCTCTAGTGCATCCTTTGTGGAACTGTCTTTCTTATGCTGACTTGAATAGGGTAAATTAGCTCGAGGTTGTTTTGGAAGATTCCCCTTTTGAGGGTTTGCAAGAACCTTTTTATTTCTGAAATTATATTTCTTATGAAACTACATGATATCATTTTGATACCCCTTCTTATACGCTTATGTTTCCATTAATAACATATCATTATGTTCCTGCATAAAATTACCATTTTATTCCATAAATTTATCATGTTCTTCTTTAGTTAGGAATACATATGTTTCAACATCATCATAACAATGGATGTTACCTTTGAGTGATTCCTCAAAATTTTCATCAACATAGTTATTTTGGCAAGGGGGTTTGATTGGTTGATCACCTTGATTTATTTGGTCTCTATGTCTAATCTGTGTAACTAGTAACCTCTTGAAATTAGGATTCCTGAGTTGAAGTTCAATTTGATCTCTTATGGTAG
>ML835527.1:59260-78617 GCA_009831015.1 Picea engelmannii | reverse complement strand
CTCTTAGAGGTTACCTTGAGTGATTGGTCATACCATTTGGGTTGACCAATGTACTTGACACTTTTCAGTATTGCAGGAGGTGGCAGTGGAATCTAGTGCTATTTTCTGATGCCAATAGTATATTCAGTAGGAAATGAAGTGTTCATCTTATTCAGATGAGAGAGGCAGGTAGGATTATAGCCATTTCATAATTCTTTCATTTGGGATATGTGGTCAGAGCATAGGAGGAGATCCAAATTGTATTGGGTCAATTCACATAGATTTCAGCTGACAGATTGGTGGATGGCATTATCCACTATGAAGGTCGTACACATGTAGTCCATGAGTCCACACTTAGGAAGAATATTATGAGGGATATGTGTGATTCAACTTTGACAGGGAATTTTGGGTACTCATATGAGTATGAGGCACCACAAGTGACAGAGCTACTTTCCAGGGAAGTGTTTATACTCCATGGATCACTTGAGTACATTAACGATGATTGAGATAGTAGATTTTCCGGTGTAGTTTGGCAGGGGACGAAAAAATTAGTAGGCATATAGTTGATTCCTAGTACTTGGTTTCCACTATATGATGGCATACCGGGGACATGGCTCATTTTGATTCTCATGGTTACCAGTATTGCACAAAAGAAACTAGCAGGTATTGGGAGTAGTGGACTCCCAATTTGGTGGTGGGATCTAGGAATTCATCAGAGTGATATATTGATTTAGATGATGGTGATGATTGACATAGCCATGAAAATAAGTTGTATGCTTTATTTTTGAGATGTCAGTAGAGGGGAGGCCAAGACTTACTCTATCTGGCAGAACAAGCTCGAGACCAGCCATGGGTTTTCAGACTTAGACTTCACTTAGACACCTTTGCAGGAAAGGATTCAGGATGGTGGTTTGAGTCTCTTTAGGGAGATCTTCTTGTGGTTCTAGGAGCAGAGGATGCATACTAGGAGTGTTTCTTTGATGGTGATGATTAGATTGGTGCACTATCGATGTGGTGGTACCTTTCTGGGATTAGTTTGCGAACCTAAGATTACATTGTTTGACAGATCAACTATGATTAGAGAGAAGCGAACTGGTTTTGACCTTCTGAAGTTTACTTTTGGGAGGCTTAGGAGTAGTTTCTTGGAGGATTGGTCTTCTGAGGAGTTGACAAAGTTTATGCAGCTTATGATTTCCAGGCTTATCAGGGGTAGTCAGGTGGATTATTGTATTATCACCTTATAGTCCACTGCTATGAGTAGAGGATGCTTCACATCATACATGCTAGTTTGGGATCCTGATGACTTTACCATCTACGGGTTTCATGTGTTTGCATAGAGGGAATTTGTAGATGATATGTTAGGATATTTTATGAACAATGCTTGGACAATTGTAGTGGGATGGGGGTGCTAGAGTATTATGGTTTTTCCCTTTGATGTGTGGGGACTAGGTTTTGTGGATTCCATATCAGTTTCTGACCACATAGGCTTCTCTATGTTGTCTAATTTTAGAGTTGGTTTAGTTGACTTCACTCAGATACATTGGTTGGCTATTATCATCGATTGTGGGGATGATTCTTGGACAAATTACAACTTCTAGATGTAGGTGTTGAGGATGCAGTTTAGGCAGGAGGATTAGATTAGAGTGGTGTGAGGACATCATGATGAGTCTCTTTTTATGATAGGATGGCACCCTCATATTTTATGGGTTATCAATTTGGTAGATGGTAAAAATGGGAATGTGAGTTGTTACTTTTAGGATCCTATTCATATGGCACAGTGGATCAGTTTCCTAGGTGGGACAATCTATGAAGAGTGTTCTGAGCCTTCACAGTATCTAGTTTCTATATTGATAGGTGGACTTCATGGGGGCATTGGTGTTAGAACCTTGAAGGAAAATATTGTGGGTGGTAGGTGCTCTAAATCTTTCAGATTGGTTTGGGACCTGGGGATCATCATTAGTTTTAGTTTGGTTCAATTTTTTGTTCTTATGGGTTTGATGGCATTTCTTGTGGACAAGTAAAATTTGGGAAGGGAGGATTTCTCATGTCCTCATTCTAGGATTCCCTTGTTCTGTAGTGGAAATGAATCCCGTGGCTCATCAGTAAAGAAAAATGAAGTGAAAGGGGGTTATTTAATGTCACTTAGTTAGGAAATGTTATATATTTAAAGTGACATTAAGGAAATAAAGTAACTTCAAATTTATTAGTTACTTAACCATTATTAAAGTGACTTTTAATCTTAATGTAAAAGTAAAAGGGGGATAAGGGTGACATTTGATTCGTTCAAAAAGGGAAAGTTTTAGAATGCATGGAAAAGGGATAAAATGATGGGTAGAGCCTGACTTTGGCATTATGATTTGATATCTCATTTTGGAGTTCTCTTGGAGCCATTGTTTCGTCAGGGTTTATAAAAGCCATTCCACCATTGCAATATAATTTTGGTGGTGAAATATCCACCCTAGATAGGCAAGAGGGTAATCCATCCAGGATTTCCATTGGAGCTTCAATTTGGGGTTTGTATTTGGTTGGACATTTATTGGCTCACACAAAACATTGTGAAACTTTTTGGAGGAGGATGATCCTAGACTTGCAGGTACCAAGAGGGTTTTGATGAAGCTTGTTAGAGACATCCTCGTTGATTGAAGATGAGGGTCTTGCAAGGCCCCGCTAGTTTCCTAGGATTGTCTAGTGAGGATATTTGTAGACTAGAAATTATTGCAAGAGGGTTTATGAAGGCACCCTTGCTGGTTGAATGCAAGTGGTCCCTAGACTCCCCACTTGAAGCCCAACCTCATCCCGTGAGGACCTCTGTAAGAGGGTTTTGTGTTTATATCAGGCCATTCAGGTCAGATCCATGAGGGTTACAATGGGTTGGAGATCCATTTCCAGTTTTGTAGAAGATCATAGTAGGGCTAGGAGAGTGTTGGAGTAGTTGACATCATCTATTGGCATCATTCCAGGGCTTTTTTTAGTTTTATAGTGTTGTTGAAGTTGTTATAGCATCCATTAGACTTATATTTTTGTTGTATTTCCCCTCTCTATTCATAATAAATTATGCCAATGTTGTCACTCCCATTATTTGTGTACTTGTATTAGTAATGTTTTTGATGGAAGTTCACTTAATGTAATGCATGAAAACTACTTGTTAAAAGTTGTATATCATATTTTTCATAAGATATATATGAGTGTACAATGTTTAACTAAGGAAAAACGCCAACAACATCATAATTTTCACAAAAAAACACTAATATCTTTGTCTAGTATAATTGGGGAAATTACACTTAGGGTATCCATCCTCTTGGTAGCACACATAATCTCAGAAGTAGTAATCCTTCCAGGTATACTTATATTACTAGGGGTAGTTATGGTCTATGGAGTAGTAATTCTTTTGGGAGTTACTATATCTATGGAGGCAACCCTCCTAGGGGTGTGTTTGGTCCTGGATGCAACAACATTTATGGGAGTTCTTTTGAATGGAAGTGTTATGAAATGGTACATTGAGTTTAAGGGTGCTTCCTACAATAGTTTTAATTCCTTGTACATGGCATTTTGTTTCATTTTAATTTTCTAGTTATGTACAAGATATGGATAGATATTTTGGTGTCTTTGCATCTTAATACCTCTACCCACATTTCCGATCACATTCACAAGTGAAAGGGGTGATGTAGACCTATCAGGGCCATGATCACTAATCAATTCATTGCATATTGGTTCACCAAGTCTTTGTTACCTTCCATAGCCAAGTATTTTTATATATCAGGGATGGTGACTGAGGAGTAGGCCATATTACATGCCCAATATTTAGATTTGATATACTCTTAGTATGGCACTCTATATGATATCATTATGTATGCTCTGAGGTTGTCTACATATCCTCATAACGGAGACCTAAGACCCCATGTTGATGATGTGGTGGGTTATGTTTCTAGTGTTTCTATGGTCTAGTTGGTTGTACAGTTGGGTCAATTGAGTATTGCATCAAACCCACTAGCCACTACACCCACCACTCAAATGGATTTGGTCCCCATTAAAACCTCTGAGGTGCATTTAGTGCAATCCATGAAACCAAATAATCATCAACAAACTAGAGGGAAAAAGAAGAATAAAAAAAAAATTCCAATGAATAGGGGACTCAAAAAACCCAAAATAATGCTAGTGGAAGCAGAAAGGAGAAAAATAATAACTCTCCTTGCAAGATTTGTGGGAATGATAATATTACTCATTAGTGTCCAAAAATGGATGAGATTCATAGGTATTTTTCCCAACAAAAACCTTTTGAGTAGTCTGATATATTGACCAATCCATTTCCTCCCCAATAGTAAAAAATGGTTTCCTCATATCCTTCCCCTCCACGAGGGGACATGGAAGGTACCTATCAACAAGGGGGGTTTTCCTCGAGCACTCAAGTGCTCTTGTGTGAGAAAATGGTGTCTTTACAAACTTGATCTCATAACTATGAGACCCCTGAGGTTGTTCCTTGGAATTAGGATGAAGTGCCCTCTTCCCAACCTAGTGACCCTCTCTAGATAGAGAAGCCACCACTTGATACAATTCTTCACTCACCAAAGGGTGTTCTTCTAAAAACAACTCATAATCATAATGCACTAGCCACCCACAACTACAACATTGTGGAGGAGTTTACCTAGTCACCATGCGCCATGTCTACTCTCAAAGTTATACAAATTTGTCTGACACAACATAAGGAATTATTATCAACCATAGGTGGGGTTGATCCCTTGGAGTCCAATTTGATTATATTTTATCTGGACCAAACTCAGCATAGGCTCTCCCACAAAATTGTTTTTCATATTCAAACAATAGTATATGGGAAAAAAAAAATTTGAATGGTTATTGACTAAGGATCCTCCACTTGTATCATGTCCATGTCATGTTGGAAAGCTATCGGATTTCAAAATCTTGATCCATATAACACCATGCTCAAGGAATTCGATGGACATATATTTTGGCCTCATGGGACCCTTACTGCATTACCCATAGAGTTAGGTGGTAAGACCATTTCAGTGGAAGTTGAAGTGGTCAATTCCCCTCTATAATATAACCTTCTACCTAGGAATAATTGGTTTTATGAGATGAAATATGTAGTCTCATCGATCCTTATAGTCCTTTGTTTTCCTCATCAAGGGTGAATTGTGACCATAGATCAACTTTCATACTACATGCATGACCTTAGGATGAATCCAAGCTCCAATGTGCCATTTGTCGGTGATTCCATAACTGCCTATTAGAGTATAGGCACGGGGATGTTCAAATATTCCTCTTTGATGGGTACATTTACATGATCTACTATTCCTTCAAAAAATATGGCTACTATTAACATGATCTCTTATGTTACCGGTGGATCCCTCGGGTCTTTTGATAGTTGGGTGGTACCCTGTCCCACAGAAGTAGAGTCTTACAAAACACAAATGTTGCTCATAGTGGTAGATATTTCCTATTAGGTGGTCTAATTAGCATCTATTAACACTGGTCAGAATCTCCATCTCAATATGGAAGATGATTAGTACACTCCACCTACCTAGGTTGTTAACTCCCCAAGTTCACATGACATCCTCGATATTGAGCTTCCTTTAGATGAGGCCATCTTGGAAGTCATGGATTCATAATATAAGCATATGGAATATGTGTATCATCAATCACCTATTCTTCCCAATTCGTAACATATAAGGGTTGACATGATGAGTCTTGATTCAAGATAGGGGCATCTGATTCAAGATGAGTCTAGTAGTTCTAAATGTGTTTTACAAGATTCAATGATTATTTATGTGATATTTTTATGGTGAGTGTCCCATTTTGTCATAGTCAGTTTCTCATTTTTCCATTATCACCTACTTTTATATGGCCATATTATCCTAGATTTCTATGGAATATGGTCATATTATTCTAGATTTCTATGTTTCTAAGGCTAGAACCCTTCAACAAGCACTTAGAGGTAAATGTTGTTTATTTTAATTTATTTCCTAGTATTTAATAGATTAAAATGGTTTTTAAGATAACCTTACTAATTAAGAATTTTTTAGTTCAATTTGTGTATCATTAGTTCAATACTGGTACTCGATCTCATTGATTGGCATACATGCACACTCCAAAATGAAAAATGGCCACATGTGTTTTGAAGGTCGAGACGTCATCATGGTGTGTGTTCCTTGGCTCGCACCCAGGTTTCTTCAAGCGATCGTAAGTCTTCACTAAAATTACGTGGTCAATGTCTTCTTGTGCACAGGTCATTAGAAAGATCATGCTCCACGATGGTAGAGATGTTATTCGTATGCATTTCATGTCATACAAATAGCATACGATATCATGGGTCGATATGTTTGTTTCCCAAATTTTCTAAGTTTGTCCTGATGGATATATGAGATCATAGAAGGTTCGATCTCATGGTTAGCATGACTATTCATGATTCTATGGTCTACGAAATTATAGGGGATCGCCCTCATCTCTTCACTTGGGATTTTATTATATATTTGTCAAGTTTGTAATGTAATGTTAACAATTGGAATTGTTGAATCAAGGTTATACAAGACCTGTGTGATTCACTGATATTTGTTATTATAAGTGTGCTATGTATGGATTGATGCAAATGTTGTAGATTGGACATACCATTTCGCAATACAAATTGCACTTCTGGTTAATGGTGTTCATGTGATCTTGTCATTGTAGGTAGATAGCTCGTTGACCAGTTGGAAAGGTCCCACCAATATGTAATGCACAACTATTTTGTGTTTTATTCAGTCAGTTTAGTTTGAAATCTCAATTTGGTTATGTATTGTAGTGTTAGAAAAATTTGGTTATGTACTATAGTGTTATGTTCTACAATTTCAATTTGATTTATATCTTTTACCAGCAATATGCATGTAGCATGCTTTATGAATTAAATGTTCTCTGCATTCCTTGTTTGGTAGATTTGCTTCATTTCTCAATTATATATTTCAATTGGTTTTATATCCTATGTTATGCACTCCTTTTATATAATTTCAATTTAATGCACTTTAAATTATTACAGTCATTAACATCTTCTTCAGAACTAAATCAATCATTTTTTATAAGTATAGGAACACTTTAGGTGAAAGAGTGTACTTAAAATCCTTTGTGAGACGAGATCTAAGATACTGGTAACCAATTTTATTATGTTCTTTTACACTTTTTTATGATTAAATGGATATGTTCAGATAAGTGACAACATCCTTCTTTAGTCATGTTTACACGAAGATAAGTTATATGTATGTAATGTGAAACACCACCATAAAGACTCGTTATACTTAACCTATAAACTCTGAATTCAAGTGTAAAGATTCATGATTAGTTATGTGTGTTTAACTTAGTTCACAAATTCTATTTCTTACCTTTCTAGCTAATAACTTCAAGGTTATATCAGTAGCATATTGCAAGAGTTTGACACAGGCTTTGTTGACTGATTTGAACATTATCTTGAATGGTGATCTATTCTTTCATTATATGTTTATTAGGTTGATCCACAATAATCATAATTCACTAGTTTGTTGAGTCAACCATTACTCTGAGTGTAGGAACACTTGGTTTCCATGTGAAATATTGCAACACACACTTGTCAATGAGACCCAAACTAATGAGCTAATCTATTCATAGGTTTGATTTCTGATTTTAAGCATTTTGATTCCTTCATACACCGAGATCTTAAGTGTTCATTGGTCCAACAAGAATCCATTAGAAACATATATATCCATAGATCAAACACCTTGACATAGTATGCTATGTCATTGTTTATCTTGATACAGATCTATGAATGCAAGTTAAGGTGTCTAAGATTTACATTTGATTTCCTTGGATTGCTTTTTGATTTAAATACACTTTTTCTTTTTGGATTGGTACTTTTGGTAAATAGTCTTCACCCTTTTCCCTTCACATATTGTGTTTACAACTCACAAGTCTACATCACAGATTGATAGATAATTGTAATAGGGTTTATTAAATGACAAATAAACAACCCAACAATGATATCCATTGAACCATGAGTTATGTGTTATAAATACCATATAAGGATAGGTTTTTCCCTGTAATACCATCTTTCATTATTAACCATCACTTTGTCGTCACAACACCTTAGGTTCAATATTGTCTAGTTGCAACATTAGCCATTCTCTTTTGCACATTCTATATTGCACAGTAGTGCCTACCCTTCATGGGCACCCTAATATGCTATAATTTATTGTATGCCCATGAGCCCTCCTTTTGACCCACCATGACTCAAAGTTGAGCCTCATTCTTCTCTCTTCATCTTTGTTCTGGCCATATCCCGAGGGAGTTCCCATATTTTTATGTTACTTTATGGTCACACATGGATATTTATTCTTATTTCTTGGTGCCTACTACTACGTTGTTGTTTTCTTTCTCTTAACACGCATGCAATCACACTTGAACTCTTTCCTTTTTTTCATTTTCTTTCCTCCATTTTGTGAGCACTTTACCCAAGACGAGAACCACTACCTTTAGTGAAATTCACTTTCCAGTACCCTATTTCAATCATTTTTCTTAGGTCAGTTCCACGTTCTTGGAACATAGAATCATGTCATTGAGCCACTTAGTCTCTCCAAATGATATAATTTTTTTTGTCTTTTATGTGCTTGTTAAATCATGAAAAAGACACCTTATCAAGTGAAATTTCACTTCTTTTTTGAAATCATAAAAATATATGAAAAAGACACTATTGAGTACAATTTTATCTTTCTTTCGTGCTTGTAAAACCTTGAAAGAGACACTTATAAAAAAAATAATGAGGGGAATTTTTTTCTCATTGATCTATATTCTCAAAAGTGGAAGCTATTATTCATGGAAGCTACCTCATCTTTGAAGAGATTGATGTCATAGGATAGGTGAGATAGTTGGATTGCATGGTTGTCTCATCCCTGGCTCAACCAATCGATGATGTATGGTTGGGGGTATGGAATTGTTCGAAAAACCAATCTCTTGATGACCTCGGCTAAGATAAAGTTATTATGGCTAACATTGTCAACAATGAAATTTAGTGGAGTCCCCTTCACCTACATCTATGAATGGAAGAGGTGCTCCCCATCCTCAAGATCCTCTAACTCTTCTAGTTGGATCTTTGTGTTTGCAATGGTATCACTAAGTTCTACATCAATGATTCACTTTCCTTTATCCTATTGTTATACAATTATTTTCCACTCGATCACTTGATGGACATAATCTAGAGGTTAGTAGACTGAGACATTGAGTTATGTCACTTTTCCCTTGAGTTTTTATCATCCTTTTCTCTATTTGTTGGTTGTTCCTTTGCAACTTGTGACCCAAAGTCGATGGTAGTGAGTTTCTCTCTTGCAAGTCATGATTGATCTCAAACTACAAGAATGCAAGGCGTGATCGGGTTTATTACTCCCCAATTAGGATTGGTCATAAAGATATGTGATCAAAGTTTAAATTTTTCATAATACGACCTCGAGAAGATAGTTATTTTGAGTGTCTAAATTGGTCCACCATCTTATCTCTATAATACTATATATTGAGGGTCTCTCATTGGAAAATGGGAGGAAAAGAAAGAGTAAAATCATACTTTCAGATTGATCACGGAGCTTAGGCAAGGATATTGGGAAGAGATTCATAAAGTCATTTTATTGTAAGTTGTAATCCTCTTATTTTATTAATAGAATATGCACATGACTTTCCCCTCTATTTAGTTGTATGTGGTTATTATGATTCCTATAAAGAGTTAGTATTTCCATGCTTTCATGTTATATTATTAGATATGATATTAATTTATACATGTTATATTTGATCTTCTGATCGGTATTTTTTTGTGTTTCCATGTGTGAAGATTTGCGTTCGTGAAAATTAAGGACATCTTCAAAGAGAGAAAAACCAAGGAGTGTGCAGGGAAAATCATCAAATTACCAAGTAATCTTCTTATTCCATTACCTCATAGCTTCATGCATGTATAATTCAGATCTAGTAAATTCTATCATTTGTATCTCTATTCTTTCTTAGGTCTAGGAAGAGCCTAAGGGAGATAACTCCTACAGGGCACAATTATCCTACAACAGTCTGCCAACTCCACTGGGAAAGTCATTACTATTTATCTAGTTTCTTCCTTAGTTTATTTCAATATTTTTTTTCAAGATCCTTTCCTATTTAATCCCCATTTTTCGTTTTCATTCTACCAGTAAGTCTTTTCCGAGTTTGTTTGAAATTTTCCAATCCCATATCTGATATACTTTCGTCAGATATATTAATTTTTTCATTTGTACGATCATGGTCATAGGTTTCTTGTGCACACATAGTGACCCCATCAATTGTGTTCACGCGTTGCTCCATTCTAGCACGCGAAAACCCAAAAACTGCATTGTGCAGCGCAACTAGTGCTTTTGGTCACAGGTTGCTCCTATACAACATGTGATTGGTCACTATGTCCTAAATGGAAAAGTGTGAACATGCACTCAAAGGTTATTTACCAAAGGGGAATCCTTCAAATATAGCCCATATTTGTCTTTTGTTTTTTTCTTAAAGCCTTACAGATCTATTCTAGTAGTCATTGCTCCAACTTCTTTTCAATTCATTTGAATTTTTTTTATTTTGTGGGCCATTTGTTTGATTGATTTGAAGCACTTCTTGTTTTTTTGGGTATGTTTTGGATTCTCTAGCCTCATTCTCTCGGGATTTTAGTGCTAGTGGTACCCCTTTAAAAGAGTTTATTTGTTTTTAAATATATTTTGGGTTTTCCTTCAACATTTGTTTTCATTGTTTAAACAAAGCAAACTTTCTTTATTTTCCATCTCCATCTCATTTTCAGGTCTTTTTTCAAATTCTTGTTTCATTTTCAATACATCATTTCAAATTGTTTATAATCTTTTTGATATATTGTTGCCCATGTTTTTTAACTTGTGTGATGCAAAAGGTGTAGTTTTCCTCTTGATTAGCATAATATTTCAAAAAAAAAAAAACACAAAAAAAAAATCTTCTAAAGAGTTTTTCATTGCATTTTGAGAACAATTTGGTTAAGAATCTTTGGTTCACTAGTGGAATTGCAAGGTTCATTGTCAAAAACATTTCAGGGAATTTTTTTTCATTTCATTAAGGAATTTGATTCTCATTGGTGCATGTAATTCATTGAAAAAGAAAATTCTCTCTCCCTTTCCCTTAATTAGTTATTCATCGAAAGAAACTTTTGCATTTTTGCATGTAGTTTTCTTTTGGGATTGGTATTGAGTTAAAACACCATCAATTGTTTCATTAAGCTCCATTTGAGTAAACAAAAACCATTTAAAATCAATTGCAATTAAAATCGATTAGAAAGTTTGTGTTTGATAGCAAACCAAAAATAGCTTAGGATCTAGGGAATTGGAATAGGTTTGGAGAGTTAATTCTCCAAGGCCACCAAACAAGACTAGGACAATTAATGAGCGAAAATCCATTAGTAACAAAACTGGTTCTAGGAAATCTTGCCTCACATGCGAGTTAAGAATTAGGTCAAGATAAGAAAGTAGCTGAGACATATCCTCTCCATTTTCATGGTGGGACTACTTAGTGTATTTCCATTTTCTAGATGTGGATGTTCCGAGAGTAACTCCAATGTTCTCAAAATTTTGGGTAGCATCACTTGACCTAGAATTCCCCACCCACACGATAGTATCAACAGATGATTGCTCCTCCCAACCACATTTTTTTGATGTGGTAACCTTACTGGCCTTTCCTAGGAAACTACACTGATGATTGCAAGGGTGCACTGTTATGGTACCTGAGGCAGATGTTGAATCTCTGCTTCAATGAACTAGGGAGGGTATTTTCCCATGGGATCTTACTTGCACCTTGGGGAGATTTTGTGCGATGTTTATTGTAACTACTTCTCTTATATTCGCTAACGAATTTATATCCCATCTTCGAAAGACCCTTAGACCTACTATTTTTCTAGCTTTATATCTCACATTTGGATAGGTGTTTGCTCTATGTATCAGTTTCATAGTTGACCATAGGATTTCTTTTTATTTATTTATTTTAGTATTTTTTCTTATTCATCATGGTTTAATTTCCATCTTTTCATTCCATAATAATTGTTGGAGTTGGTCTGAAAATATCCTATCAATATGAACAACTATTTTTCCGACAATCGATCACTCATCCTCATCCTCAACATGAGTTAGAAGGTCTCCCACATTTTGTGCGAAATATACCATGTCCTCATTCTCGAACTATCGTTGGGTCATCCATACCCAACTACAAAGACCTCCGACCATTTTTTAGAAAACAAATGAGTTCAACATATGAAGTCACCAATACGATTCACGTGTAAAATCCTGTAATACGAGATGATCCATCTGGACCAAAACCATAAGAGAAGGTTATCTTAACCCTCCTTCCAACACTCCTCTACCTAACTTATTCACCTATATCATAGGGAAAGAATACTATCCTGATAGTGACCCTTTTTCAAGATTAAATACACCCATCTTGAGTGGCAATGTTGCTTCCACCGCTCCAATTTCTACTCCCACATTGTCAAGCATGTCAAGTGGTACCCCAGTAAATATTATTGTGCCATCAACTAGTGGACTTGGGAGTCCACTTATATCATCACTTAGCAAAGTATGAAACCCACTTTTGTCATTAGTAGGTGGAGCTGGAATCCCACCTTTATCATTAGTATGTGTATTTGTAACCCCACCTGTGTCATCAACCACAACAACAAAAAATCCACTTGTTACACCATCTCAAGCATCATTTTCTTTCTGGATTCATCCAGTTTCATTCAATACCCATCCTAACATTCATCCAACCTCTTGTGCTAGTTCACAATCCAATGTAGGACAAAGTTTTGTGACTAATCCATGGAGTGGTTTTGTCTTCTCTTCTAGCAACCCACCAACTGGCCAAAGTGCACCTAGTACTGGCTTCCCTTTTGGATGGAATTAGAATAATGGAATTAGTGATAATAAACCCGGTGAAAATCCCTTCATTGGGGGGGAGAAATGTCCCTTGGGGTACTCCCTTACAAGGGGGAATTAATTTCCCTTGGGGTAATCCCAACATTGGGGGAAACAATACCCTTAGAATCCCTCCCTTCCTCAGGGGCACCAATCCCCAAAATAATCCTCAACAGGGGGCTGCTTCTATTCCAATGGGAAATCCTTACTAGGAAAATGGTTATATACCTATAGTAAATCCATATCAAGGGGTTTATTTTCCTATTGTTAGTCAGTATATGGGAGGTCCATATGATCTTTTTGGTCTCAACACTCCTTTACGTTTAGACCAGAATCCATTTGTAAACATTCAATTCCCAATTTTTGCTACTCTATAATTACTCGACTTATTTAGACTCAACAAATATCCCATAGTGCACAATCCCAATTGGTCGTTCGTTCCAATCAAAATTCCAATAGACATTCCAAAATTCAATGGTAAGATGGGAGAAGATCCCACCACGCACATTACAACATATCATTTATGGTGTGTCTCCAAATCTTTGTTGGATGACAACATTCGCTTATGTATTTTCCTTCACACCTTAACTATCGATGCCTCAAAGTGGTTCATGAAACTACCTACTACTTCATTTCACAACTTTAATGCTTTGTCAATGTATTTTTTGACCCATTTCCAATTACTCGTCTGATACGAAACAAGGAGGGAGATTTTTTACCTCATTATGTCAAAATATTTCCACACATATATCTGACCATATTCATGAGTGAAGGTAGTAAATAAGACTCATTAAAGCCCTAATTCATGATCGGTTCTTGGCTTATTCATTTACAAAATCATTATTTCCTCCCATTGCTAAAGATGTTTCCATGTCCATAGATATAACTAAGGAACAAGCTATTCATAATGTCCAACACTTAGATCTGATTTATTCATAATTAGGTACACTATACGAACTCATTCCCATGCTCCTCAACCATATAATGATACTCCTCGATCAACACCTGGACCCCACATCAATGGTGTGGTTGGTCCCGTCTCTTCCACCACATTTGGCCAGTTGAATGGAAAGCTTAGTCAATTGCCCATAGCTAGAAATCCCCCCTCTTTTGTGCCCAAAACCATTTCTACTTTGGCCCTAGACCCTGCTCATACCTCCAAATTAAACAAGGTGTAGTACACTGCACCCAAGAACCCACATCAATATAAAGGGAAGAATAAAATTAATAACAATAAGAAAAAGAATAATTCTTATGAACAGACAAGCGAGAAAACCAAAGACCCCAATGTTGGGAGAAAAAACAAAAGAAAGGTAAAATATCCTTGTATGGTGTGTAAGGAGGAAAAATTTACCAAAGACTTCCCTCGCCCTATCGAGGTCCATAAATATCTCAATAGAGGAGGGTCTCCTTTCTAACCAGTGGTTTTAACTAATCCTTCCCCCCCAGTGGCAACAAACGGTTGCAAAAGTTTATGCACCTCCAATTGGGGGTAATGCAGGGTCCTCGGATGCAAACATTACCATTCTTAAATATATGGTGACACTATCCACCAAAGTGAATAAATATGACATTTCTGAGGGAGGACCTTCTTCTAAGGATCCTCCATCAAATTCACCACCTAATGTCCCTCTCTCATTAGAGAAACGGACTTTTGAACCTGCAATCTGCCCTCCAAAAGGGATACTTCGATAAACTACCCATAACCTGAATTCCCAATAAAATCAACACTACAATATAGTGGAAGATCTCACCCAAGCACCATGTTCCATGTC
Organism: Picea engelmannii; assembly: GCA_009831015.1. Classification (NCBI taxonomy): domain Eukaryota; kingdom Viridiplantae; phylum Streptophyta; class Pinopsida; order Pinales; family Pinaceae; genus Picea; species Picea engelmannii. The sequence goes on along the minus strand of ML835527.1, from coordinate 63,934 downwards.
ATCACTCAAATTATTGTAGAGCTATCCTTCATAGAAAAAATCCTTATTATCAACCATAGGAGGAATCGACCCTTCATAGTCAAATATTATTTCTTCGACATAGACCAAAGTGAGTTGTGTCTCTCATGCCAAATAACATTCCAAATCATAGTTGGTTGTCTTAACAAGAATAAATTTTGTACGGTAATCGACGAAGGCGTGTCTACTTTCGTTATTATTTTGTCATGCTATAAATCCCTTGGTTCTCCTCAGCTCACTAAATCTCAAACTATCTTAAAATATTTTGATGGACATTTTTTCAAACCCCACGAAATTCTCACCTCTTTATTCATTGAACTATAATATGCTCTTGGACCACACTTGGTTCTATCTAATGAAATCTTTTGCATCCACTGTCTTCACATTATACATTTTCCCCATCAAGCAAACATAGTCACCATCGACCAACTTGATTATTGAATGTACCTAACTTGCGAGCTAATCCTAGCACTAATGTGCCTTTTGTAGGTGAGTCTTTTAATGGGTACAAAGGCGTAAGTAATGGTATGTTCAAATATTCATATATTATGGGGATATTACCTTTCTTTCACCTAATGCTACTCATATAGCTCATGTGAACATGATATATTTTGTCACCATTAGATCCCTTGGTTCATATGATCATTGGGTGGTCCCCCATGCTTCAGAAGTAGAGTCTTATGGATGCACTATGCCATTTTCACTGGCGAAATTATCATATTCCACGATTAAGTCAACAAGAGAGTTTGTTGACCCTAATCTTGGTCTCCTACTGGATGAGGAATTATATCATTTCTCTTTTCCTTACAGGGTTAAACCTCCTTCAACTTCACATGAATTTCTAAATGGTGTCTTACCGTCAAAAAATATCATAATGGAAGTCATGACCTTAGGAGATAGGCCATGGGAATATTCACACCATCGATCATATTTCCTTCCCGGTCCAAAAAGGGTGGAGAAACACATTCAAACCCTCATTTCAACTAACGTCAGAAATCAATCCCAATTTCCCTCCACTTTGGAGTCCAATTTTTTTGAAGGAAACTTTGGTAACATTTCAATTGACATTTCAGTCAAACTTGGGATTGTGCAACACATCCAAATAGGTGCATCTTGTTCCTGACAAGAAATTGAATGTTACACTACCCTATTCAAAACATTTCCTGATATTTTTTCCTAGTATTATGAAGAAATTCCTAGAATAGACCCTTGTATTGTCATACATAAGATTAGGATCTACCCTAGATCCCACCCCATTTGAAAGAGGATCAAACCAATCCACCCTCATAAAGATGCAGCCATCAAGGCAAAAGTCAAAAAAATGTTGAATATTGGTTTTATTTAGCCAGTGCCCTTGACTGAATGGATATAGAACATTGTACCTGTTGCCAAAACATAGGAAATGTTCATGAATTTGTTGATTCTAGAGATTTAAACAAGTCTTGTCGCACAGAAAATTATCCCATCCCCTTCATCAAACAAATTATCAATGATTTTGCCTGATGTTAATTTTTTTTGTTCATGGATGGATTCTCTCACTATAAGAAAATTTAGATCATCATGGAAGACCAGCACAAAAAGAATTTTATTTTCCCTTGGGGAAGTTTTTCATATTGAAATTTACCTTTTGGTATTAAAAATGTTGGTACAACATTCCAGTGGGACATGTATTATTATTTCCATGACATTAAACATATTGCACATCCATATCTGGATGACCTTCCTGCAAAATATGAGAGGTGCAAAGAGCATCCAGATCCTTTGAGACAAGTTTTTTTACACTACCAATATTACAAAATTCATTTGAACCAACACAAGTTCATCTTTGTTGTGGAATCTAGTCACCTTCTAGGTTTCATTATGTCCAAGTTTAGGATCAGAGTTGATCCCTTGAAATTAGAGGAAATTACGAACTTGCCTCCACCCCGCTCCATATCCCAACTTCAAAGTTTGCAAGGGAAAGAAAAATTCTTATGACGTTTCATTTCCAACTATGCGGAAATCACAAAAGGTTTCTAGTGATTACTTAAGAAGGGACTCCCATTTAATTGGGATGAGAAAGCTCAACATTATTTCAATGGTTTAAAATGTGCCCTTACATCAACACCTTTATTGAGCCCTCCCGACTATAATAGATACTTCTTATTGTATCTAGCTACTTTAAAAACCACCATTGGCATGGTTCTTGTCCAAACTAATGATGAACAAAATCAAAATGTAATTTATTATCTTAGTAAGAGCCTTGTAGGTATCGAAATTCATTATGCACATGTTGAGAAGTTGGCCCTGACAACGTTTTTTTTTGTTCAACATTTTCGACATTATTTTCTCTTGCAAACCAACAATATTATATATCATGCCAATACAATGAAATATATTATTTCATGTTAGAATCGTGGAGGTATATACTCTAAATGGATTGTTATACTACAAGAATTTGATCTCAAGTTTTCAACCACTAAGTCCAAAAAATCCTTGCTATTCGTTGAATTGATGACCGACCTTCCCGAAGTTAATGATGAATCTGTGGTACAAGATTTTTTTCCTGATGAATGCTTGCTTATCATTGACTTGTCTGATCCATGGTACACTAATATGTTAATATATCTCCAAACCCAACGTTTTTAGCCAGAACTATCGAAATATGACCATTGACGTAGTCATCATTAATCCCTTCATTATCTCATTGTAGGCAATTTTCTTTATATTTGTGGGGTAGATATGGTTTTTGCATTGGTGTGTTATCTGTGACAAAGTTAAATGTATCCTCAATGAATTCCACTCTGGAGTATGTGGTGGCCACCTTTATAAGTTAGCCACTACCCAAAAACATTTGTGCGCCAGGTATTTTCGGCCCAAGATATTTAAATATTGTATGAATGCGCTCCAAATGTGCCACCCTTACCAATTTTTTTCTAAAACAATGTGTTCCTGCCCCGCTACTTTACATCCTATATTCATTATTGGTTCCTTTTCCCAATGGGGGATAGATTTCACAACATGTATACCTACCTTCCATGTGGTCCATAATTACATTATTGTGGTTGTCTATTATTTTACAAAATGGGTAGAGGCTATGCCTACCTTTTTCAATGATGGAAAGACTGCAACTCTTTTCATATTCAACCACATTATTTCTAGATTTGATGTACCCAAATCAATTATGATTTATCATGGATCACACTTTTGTAATAATATGATGACTAAATTAGCCACTTTATTATGTTTTGACCAGGAACACTCTTCTCTGTATTATCCCTGATCCAATGGCCAAGTTGAGTCTACCAACCATGTGCTTAAAATGATGCTTCAATGGATATTATGGAAACATAACTCTAACTGACACCTCATGATTTTTTCAACATTATGGGAGTATCGAACTTCTACAAAAATAGCCACTGGCTTTGCACCTTTTCAACTTGTTTATCTGTTGGAGGAAGTACTTTCCATTGAATGTGAAATGACCTCATTAAAGATAGTTATTTAACTTCTCCTTGACACTTCCTCCGAGGAAGAAATACTATTTTATCGATCACACCTCGATGAATGTCTTCGAGAAGCCACCATGGCTAATGATTCACACAAACAATGAGTCTAAGCCCAATACAATCGAACTGTGCAACCTCCGGTTTTCTTGGAAGGAGACCTAGTTTTGCTCTATGACCAAGACCATGATAAGTTAGGAGTAGGAAAGTTAGAACCATTATGGCATGGTGCCTATGGTGTTAAACACACACTTCAAAAAGGTTCCTATTAGTTAGTTGAAAATGGAGGCAATACCTTATTATATCCCTGCGATGAGCTCTACCTTAAAAAGTACTACACCTAAGCTCTATATTATCTAGTGCCTTTTTACTATATGTATCATAGTGTGATGTGATATATTTTGATTTCCTTTGAGTGCTCTATCTTGTTGTTCTTCTTACCATGCTTGGAACTTCATTGGAAGATTTTGAAGATCTCCTCTTCCAATCTGGAATATGTAGATGGAGCTAGTCATAGAACCCAGAACATTTCTTCCATTGCCAGGGTCATTTTCTCACCCACATACAAACTGGTGAGTTCAGGGGGCATTTTCTTGGGTCCTGCAACTAATAACATTGTGGAGTATAGTGTGTTAGGGTCCTATAATTTTATAGGATAATCATTATGCTGATTGATATCCATTTTTCAGTGATTTTGGGATTGAAAATAATATTCCATGTTGTAAATTATTTCCAAAAAGGCTCCTGGCTTGCCTGATTTCCTCAGAAGAGTTTGCCCCTCCATCCATTTTTCCTAATCCTTCATTCACCTCTGCACCACTCACTCCCCTGTCCATTTATCTCATTGGACACATCTCACCCACCACTCATCCCTGCATAAACAAAGTTAGATAACCTTAGGATAATAAAACATTAATTAGTTTAATAATTATTTAAATTAATAATGTAAGAATTAATTAGTAGGTTAGTAGATTAGTAATTAGATTACTTTAATAGGGAAATTAATAATAAATCAATAATTAGTTTAAATTAATAGTGTTAATAATTAGTAATTAGGTTGGTAATTGGGTTAGGGTAATAATAAAATTAAGAACATAATAAAACATTAATTTAAAAAATAAATAAAAACTAATTAAGAAACAATTAAAAAAAAAAACGTAAAAACAAAACA
>ML835527.1:30405-59210 GCA_009831015.1 Picea engelmannii | reverse complement strand
TAAACAAAACACATAAATACAAAACATTATAAACTATAGATAGATAGATAGATATAGATATAGATATAAATATAGAATAAAAACAAATTAAAATGAAAATAAAAAAACAAGTAAAACAAAATCAAACAAAAATCAAACAAAACAAAATTAAAACAAAGTTTAAATGAAATAAACATTATATAATAAAAAAAATAAAAATATATCCTAATTCTAAAATCCCCTCTGGTACTTCATATGTGCACACATCCCAATAACAATACAAGGAAAATCAATGACCCCCATTTTGTCCGCACCCCGCCCTGCCATCCAAACTTTAACAGGGGGGGTATGGAAAAAGTGGTTTTCTCCTGCCACATGTCACTCTCCTATAATTTCATATACCCCCCCTAAAACCATTTACCACCCTACCACCCCTCTAGAAACCACTTTTCCCTCTCCGAAAATCACCTTTCCCCAACTAAAGAACATTTTTCGCACAGTTTGACCAGTCATTTTCTGAGGCGATTTCCGGGCAAACCAGGGAGAATTTTGAAAAATTGAAAGAGGTTTTTTCTCAGCACGGGCCAAAAAACAATAACCTCTCCCTATTTTTGCAGTTGTTCGATCTATTATTTGGGGATACAATGCGAAATTTTAATGTAACAAACTGCTCTTTTGGGGGGGATCGGTTAGATTTGAACCGCTGAGCTTGAGGTACCTATATATCTATTGTAATTTTGATGTAATGGAGAATTGGAACCTGTTGAATAAAGAGTACTAATTATTGTAATCAGCTCACAGCGCCACAATTTATCAAATACAAAAATATAGTTACAACAGTTGCAGGATTCTTGTGTCACTCATGTTGGTGAAGTACTTCTTACTGTAATTTGTTTTAGATGTTTTCATATGTTCTTATTTTCTCTATTGTTTTAAAGAAAATCAAGTTTGGGATTTGTTTTTAAAAAACCCTATTCTTCTTTAAAGAAATATCAATGTTTTCTACTTGAATGTTAATTCTAGGATTCTTAATTTCCCTTTTATAACCCGATCCACTCATTAATTCTTCCAATCACTCATCAAACCTTAAAGGATCCAACAAAGGTGCCTATCTTTCCCCATAAGGTTATCTATAGAGCTTGTCCTTGACTGAACTTCATCTTGTGACTTCATTTCCCAATTGCTTTTCTTCCTGTTTCGACCAACTCCAATTAAAAACCCAACTTTGACCTAGATAGCTAGTATAATATCTTATTTAAAACAAAGATAAAACTTATAGAGAGAGCCCTCTCTGGGTCTAGGAGGGATAGATATTGGACTCCAAAGTGGTTTTTGGTTACCTCTATCAATTTCTTCCTCAACCTGAGAAATTACAGAGTGCTAACATTTTTGGCGACCATATTGGGGACATTCCTCATAAATGCGCATCAAAGTTCAGATTTGACTTCTGATGGTGAACATAATCCAAACAAAGGAAAGTTGTACCATTCACTTGGCGAATCCACACATCATATAAGCAGTTTGAAGATGACTCCACTGGGCTAATGAACAATTCAAATGCTGCTACAATTGTTTCAAGGTATCCATGTTTGGAATTTTTGTAGATTTATGGTTTTCCAAATACTTTACCCAAGGATGGATATTGTTTGAGAAATGGTCCAAAATTTAATGGTGAGGATTTGAGTTTGACTTTGAAGCATATATAAAATTTTCGTCATTTCACTAGGCTTCTTAGAGTCAAACATGAAGATGTTTTCCTCATATTGTTTTATGATGCATTCCAGGGGAAATGTAGAAGATGGGTTGATGGTTTACCCTCCAAATACATAATATATTTTTCAGTTTTTTGGATTATTTTCTTGGAAACATGGATGGAAAAGACAGGATTTGTAGTAGCCCCTATTTCTATTCAAGGTTTTAAAGAGTGGAATGATATGTACAATGATGAGGAAATTGATGAAAACTTTTCTGCATGTTTTTCCTCTTATTTAAAATAGTGTAAAAGCAGTTTAGATGATAAGATCCATTTTTTGGATGAATTTTCCAAGGACATTGAAAAAGAACTTGAGGTTTTAAAAGATAAGGAAATACACACAACTTTTTCATTTCAAGGTTTTTCTTTTGAAGTCTCTTTTCATCAAATCCAGAAAGACACATTCCCGTTTTTTCCCTTTGATATTGAGAATGAGGAGTGTTATGATGTGGATCAAGAGTTGGAACATTTTGAAGAAAAGTACTCATTATTATAATCAACTCATAGAGCCACAATTTATCAAATACAGTAATACAGCTACGACAATTGCAAGATTCTTGTGTCACTCACGTTGGTGAAGTGCTTCTTACTGTAATTTTTTTTTATCTATTTTCATATGTGCTTATTTTATCTATTGTTTTAAATAAAATTAAGTTCAAGATTTGGTTTTAAAACACCCTATTCCAGTTTAAAGCAATACCAATGTTTTCTACTTGAAGGTTAATTCTAGGATTCTTAATTTCCCTGTTATAACCTGATCCACTCATTAATGCTTCCAATCACTCATCAAACCCTAAAGGATCCAACAAAGGTGCCTACCTTTCCCTATAAGGTTGTTTGTAGAACATTTCCTTGAATGAACTTTAGCATGTGACTCCATTGCCCAATGATTTTTCTTCATGTTTCAACCAACTCCAATTAAAAAACCAACTTTGAACTAGATAGCTAGCCTAATATCTTCTTTAAAACAAAGATAAAACTTATAGAGAGAGCCCTCTCTGGGTCTAGGAGGGCTAGATCCTAGACTCCAAAGCGGTTTGTGGTTACCTCTATCAATTTCTTCCTCATCCTGAGAAATTACAAAGTGCTAACCTATGGAACAGTATGTGCAAGAAGACAACACCTATGAACAAAGAAAAACATGACGATCAAATTATAGAACATATTCAGAATTATCAAGCATGGAATGGCATCTATGATTTTAAAGATCCTATATCCATGTACATGGAAGAGTTTTTCTATTTAAACACTCAACTATGGTTTCACTAAGAAAACCAAATACATTATGAGTTTCTTTCTCCATCACACTGCTTTCTTTTTATTGTGATCAAGCATAGTCAAGGAGAAAAATCATTGAATTGGTTACTTGATTGTCTATATTTGATCTTTCATATTACTTGATCATGCAACATGATTTCTAGCAGTGTAAGGTAGGTAGGTGTACAAATAAACTTGTTGGGAAAACACCTTTTTCATTAGATTTCAGTTTTAATTTCAGAGTTTCATTTTTAGTTTGGAGCAATTATAGTTTTGATTTTCATTTTGAAAGTGGGTTGATCTTAGTTGGAGAAGGTCATAGGTTGCAACTCACATGTTTGAAATAGGTACAAAAGTAGGAAACAAAACAAGTTGTAGTCTTTAGTTTTGGGGAAAAACCAATGGATAAATCATTGATCTGCATATTCAGAGATCTGCAATTCTGAACACCTCTTTAAAACTGTCATAACTAAGTGTGTTACACATTATTTTCATCACCCTTATGACCATTTATGATGTAAACCTATATGTTGCCTTCAGAGGGGTCAGTGGCCTGAATTCCTGAAGAAAGAAGGGAGAAGAACTTTTACTGAGAGAAGAAGTTGTATTTTCCTTTGTAAAAACCCTATTAAAGAGGATTTACACAGGTTGCTTTATACACATGGTGTGAAAATGCCTGATTTCCACAGGCTTTACTAAAGCTAGGTTGCGGGGTTTTTGTAGGTTTCTTTATAGCTAGGGTGCGAAAAATCCTGTACGTGGGAAAAACGAGCGTCTTCTCGATGCTTCTAGAAGGAGAAGCTTCTATGGTGTGGTGGCCTCCAAACGGTTTGGATCTTACTCGCTTTCATGATTTAATGGGATCATCATAACCTCCTCACCTTATCCTCTTTAGCTTATAAAAGGAGAGGAGCTCTCATGGAGAAAGTTAGATTGGCTTGAGCTTAAGTTTTGTAGATTGAGAATTTGGCTTGATTAGAGTGGCTTTGGACTTTTCTTTGTCAATATAGATTGTGAGTAGCTATCAAATTCTTTGTCAATAAGAATTTATATTAATAGTACATGCTATTAAGTATTCGTTTGTTCCTAGTATCTAAAGGATTGCAATACTCACTTAAGAAACAATAATAAAAATATCAAACCTGATATGCAAACCTGGAGTCTAGCTATTGTTTCTCTTGAGTTTCTTTTCTTCTAAGACAAGTATTCTTTCCAACCTGGAGAGTGTGTTTTTCCTCTGAATGTATTATATCTGAGATCTTTCTGTCTCTATGATTGCTTCTTGGACAAATATCCCTTTTCCTTTCAGAGATTCAGATCTGCAGTAGTTGGACAAATATCCCTTTTCTTTTCAAAGATTCAGATCTGCAGTAGTTGCCTTTTATTGTTTCTCCTACTCCACATTCATGTTCTTGGAAGCTCTAAAAATCAAACTCTCCATCCTTTGATGCCTTCTCTTCAGTCTATGGTTTCATAATTTTTCCCTTTGTTCTTTGCAAGGATGATGTCAATCCTTGTCTTCCATGCTCTATGAAGAGACATGCTTCTATTGTGCCACTCTAGTTTTATGGAGGAAGTCATGACTGTCTTTGACTTTGAACTTGGCTAGTGTTTTGACCTTGACTAGTCGAACCATGACTTTCACCAGTCGAACTTTGACTTTGACCAGTCAAACGTTGACTTTGACCCAAAAATTCAACTTTGACATTTTTTATGGCTGAGGGAAACAAGAGATGCATTGGGTTAGGGTGCACTAGGATAACCAAAAATTAGTCCCAATACTTCACATAAACTTTCATTGCAACTGGAACAAAGGAACTGGCACAAAGGAACTGGCATTGCAACTGCAATTGTGCTACAATAAGCTTGACAGAGAGCTGCAGATCTACCTTCCAGTGGTTAGAATGTTTTGAAGGTGGTGTGGGCCCATAACCTGTTAAAATATTGTGCTAGTTTAACCATAGACAATGCTACACCATTGTCACCCAACCATAGGCACAAATCCACCACCGATCACCTTAACCTTTGACAGAAAGAATGATTCTTGGATGCCTCACTAGAACCAATAGATAACCAAGAGAGAGAGAGAGAGAGAGAGAGAGCACCTTTCTCCTAAGGTAGCGCACCAAGAATAAAGTCTCAAACCACATACCAAGACCAATACCCAGCTGCAGTCGTTCGAGCTGCACTCTTCCTCTAGATTTTCGCACCACTTTCTTGAGTGTGAGTGTGTTACCAAATGAGCTCAAACGTCTTCTATTTATACTAATCTAGCCAAGTGAACAAGTGTCTCTTCAAGCAAGGTCGACCTATCCTTTTTTCATATAATACTTCAATATTACTTATTATGGTGAGCTGACTTGTCTTCCAGGGTTTTCACACATATGTTTACGTTTTCTCTTGCTTCTAAAATATTCTATTCTAGTCAAAGGTTTATCCATGGAGGTTAATACCTCTCGTAGCTACCAAAACATCAACAAGAGAGACCCTGATAAATGAATGGGATGCACGATGGACAAAGAGTAGTGAAGGGGTACATTCTTTGGGTTGGGAAGGTCAAGAGGAAGATATCTAGTGGAAACTAGAACAATTGTAGGAGAATACTAGTGGGTTGTGGGATATCTAAGTTGTGACGAGATAGTGAGAGACACCCTTTTCTTGTGGATTCCTAGCCCCAACTTAGGGGTGACTTGTTGTTGACATCTAGAATAAAAAGTATATGGTTGGGTGGAACGTCCGTCCCAAGCAACTGGTTATACAAGTGTGTTAAAAGATAAGTTTTTATCTGTTTCCTAAGTCAATTTATAAATTTAGTTGATGTGCATTTTACTCTGTGTTTATGAATGATTTATATGTTGTTGCAAGTGAATTAATTAGTTTCATTCATGTTTAACTCAACATGTTGTAGAAGCATATAGTTATGGGTATCTAAAAATGGTTAACTTTGTGTATAATTCATAGATGATATGCTACAAGAGTTTAATTAGCATAAAAATTTCGAATTTATATGTATTTCCACAAGTAATGTTCCTCGGTTAATCTAGGGATTGTTACACATAGAAGTATCTCTCTATTTCATTTCTATTATTTATTTTACTTTCAACAATTCCAATAAGAGCTTATACAACTCATGCAATTTCATTAATCATCAAACAATCATAATTCCAACAAGAGTATAAACTTGTTCAAGACAATCAACAACAAGTTATTGAAGGACATAAGTTTTACATATGGTATGGTTGTTTATGTGGGTAACCTTTTGCATACACATATCTCTAACTTCATATCGAGTATTGTGTAGCATAAAATGAAATCTTAAACCATAGAAATATAATTATTATAATCATTGATTCATCACAAATAATTCTTGAGCTTTTATGGTTCAATGAGGATGGAATCTATTCAATGGAGATGCTAAACCAACCAAATCTATTTCCCTTCTATTCTTAAGCAAGTTATCATCATACCATATCTTCTTCAAATGAACATCGTGAACAGTAATATCACTCAATCAGAAAAAAAAAATGTATTCAATGGAGGTGCCAAACAAACTAAATCTATTTATCCCTTTTTAAAAATATGTTATCATAATACCATATCTTCAAATAATGTAATATGTTATCCTTTTAAAAAAAATATATTATCATGTTACCTTATCTTCAAATGAACATCATGGGAACTAATATCTCTCAATGAGATTTACTTTCTAATACCATGTTGAAAGTGCAAGACAATCATCAGTTTATGCATCCGGGAGACTTTGTTTTCCAACTAATGCAACTTCAAACACCGTACCAATTATAGGCTTCCATGCATCCACATACATGTGTTCTGTGTTGGTCCAATGGTATCTCCTATGTATTTTTTAGTGATATATTCACCTTTTCATAGATCTACTTTTGATCAGTCTGTGTGTGAATTTATGAAGGTCCAACCCATGGTTACTAATATGTGAAACTTCCAACAATGTGTGAACCATATTTTGACACGTCTGCCCCAAGTTCATTCTTCCATTTGATTTTTGTTATAAGTCCTACACCTTTGAGTGCTAAATTCATCACGGAAATGTTTTTCTTTTGATCAGATGTCCTATGAATTTTCGGTCCTCGAAGCCTCCTTTTTGAATTATTGCAACTTTCAGCCCCATGACTATAAGGTGATGCCACATGTCAATGTGCGACATTAATTTTGAATATTCTCTGAGGCTTGTCAAAGGTATCACTGATTCCATTTGAATCGATTACTCCAATTGTGAATTTCGAAGTGTCATTCTCATTTATAATTAGTCTCTATCCACTTAAATAATCAATTGAATATTGCAACTTATAGTTTCGTCACCTCAGTCATGTCAAGTTATGAAGCCACTCTTCAGTTCTACGCCCCACTATATCAATCTTGAGGAGCCAAATTCACTCATTTGTTTGTATGATGTTGGTGGGGTAGTGCAGAATTTCAAAGATCAATTTTCTAGAAAGATCAATCCTTGTTTATATTTACAATTTCCATTTCCCGCGTTTTTATTAGTGTCTAAAGGGCACTTGTAGTATCAGATATTATGATGTATATTTTGTTAGTAATAAATGTATTATTACAACAAGATCATTTATGATACTTTTATATATGACAATAATAACTTGGAGGAAGTGACCTCATACAAATATCTTGGAATCGATATTCACCACAAGCTCAACTAGAATTATAGCATTGAGAAAATGATAATTGGAGGATGGAAATATTATTATGGGCTTGAAAACAATTGTAAATTAGTTCGATCTTTGGATATGGGATAAAAAGCAAATCCTCTTTGAGACTCTTTTTACACATGTTATTCTATATGTGAAGTTTGGGGATGCAATATCTCTCAAGGATCTTGGAGAAAGATAGAGAAAATCCAAAATAATTTTATAACCTATAATCTCAAAATTAAATGAAACACGCCCTACCCTATCCTCCTCTTAGAGGAAATAATTTCTCCCATTGTGAGCATGACTATGACTAGATACCTAATGTATAAGAACAAGTTAAACAACATGGAAGGAAAGAGGCTTCCTAAATTACTTCAAACTCTATTCGTAATCACCTTCGACTCAAGCGGGGATGGCATAAGTATGCCCAGTCTTGGATAAGCCATTGGGGAATCATGGAAGAGACCATTTTGTAGAAAAACATACTATTAAAAATATTATTAAATCAAAATTTTAGGAGAAAATGTGATGTGATAAAGAGTTGGAGGAAAAAAGAAAATTAAGGTGTTATAAGGAGGTAATCAACCCTAATATAGAATATCCAAATTATCTCTATGTTTTGACAAGTGTAAATAAAAAAATAAGCATTGCTAAGATAAGAAAAATTTATCATGAGCTCCATAGTGAAAATGGACATCGGTCCATTCTCAAAACACCATGGGATGAAAGAGAATGTCACCTTTGTGACGCTAAGAAGGTTGAAGATGAAAATTACTTTCTCTTAGATTGTTTGGCCTATACCTAGATTAGATCTCAAATTCAAAATATTTGTCACCCTACCAACCTTCCTAACCTTTTAACTCAACAAAAATATGGTGATCTCGGAAAGCTTCTCCTAATGCTTTTCAAGTACCAAAAAAAATTCTAAAGAATTACAAGTAATCCCTTAACCTCTTAATGTTCCATAGACCAATTCGATCTCAGTGGACATTAATCATCATCACCATCATCATTAAGTGATTCATCTATGACCATTTCCCATGAGCATCATTCAGTAATGACTGATTTCTCATGAGTTTGAATAGTGTACTTAGCATTCATTACATCAAGTATGGAGCTTTAATTCAATAGTTCATAACGCACAATACTTGTTAAGGTTTTGCAAATGGGATAGCAAGCTAAGTTGGCTGGGGATGGAGAAAAAATCCATGGTTAAGTGCACTTGACCTAGAGGAATCTTGGGATGGGTAACCTTCACGGGAAGTCCTAGTTGCTAGGCGTAGGTATTAGAGGTGATGATTGACACTATGCGATTCATTTTACTCATTCCAATCCCACTTCCTCACCCTTTTGATTGAATAGTTTATATAGCGCGATAGTTTCTAAGGTTTTTCAAATAGGATAGCAAGCTAATGGACTTGGATATGGAGAAAAACTCCATGGTTAAGAACACTTGAGACAAAGGAGTCATGGCATAGGTGACCTTACCAGGAAGTCTCAGTTACTGGGTGTAATTACCAAAGGTGATGATTGACATTGTATGATTCATTTCACTTGTTTCAATCCCACTTCTTCACCCATATGAATATCACTTATGCAATGAGTACTAAGTGGACTATCCAAACTCATGAGAAATTGGTCATTGGTGACTTTTTCTCATGAGAAATGGTCATAGATGAATGAATTTGAATACATACTTAATCCAAAAAAAATGATATCTCATAATGTTGGACTATAGAAGCCCCCCTCGTTCTTAAATAAAGAGTATGGAGCTCTAATTGAATAGTCATAAGGGACAATACTTACTAAGGCCTTTTGAATGGGGTAGCTAAGTGAGCTTAACTATGGAGAAAAACTTCATGGTTAAGCGTGGTTGAGCTAGAGGAGTCATGGGATGGGTGACCTTCCTAGGAAGTCTTGGTTATTGGATGAAAGTCTTAGAGGTGACCTTCCGAGGAAGTCTTGGTTATTGGATGAAATTCTTAGAGGTGATGATTAGCACTGTGTGATTCATTTCATTGGTTTCAATCCCACTTCTTCACCATTGTGAGTATCCCTTAACGCAATGAATGCTAAGTGAAATATTCAAACTCACGAGTAATTGGTCATTAGTGAATTCCATTCGTGAAAAATGTTCATAGTTAATTGACTTTGAATACTTTGAATATGTAGTTAATCCAAAAAAATGATATCTCACAACGTTGGGCTTCGAAAGGCCCCCTCATTTTTAAGGCAGGCTAAGATTAGTCACAATGAACTTAACAATAAGTTAAAATAATTCAAGAATGAAACTAATATGCTTGAGGAAATGCTAATTGTTTCTTTGAGAGAAGCTACTAGCGAAAAAAAATTTACTATATAAAAGGATTTGATGTGGTGTTCACTTGTTTGAGAATAATAAACACTATCTCTATTGATTTCCTTGTTAGTATGAACATAAATCACAACATTCAAGTCTCAATTGATGCCAAGAGAATCATAAATAAAAGAGGTGTTATTTGAATTGACTGGATTCATTTCATTATGCCCAGTTACTTTTCTGTCTGGAATTTTGGTTGATAGGAATTAGTTCTATAACTCTGACAGGCAATGCGTGAGTGTTCTCTCTGGAATGTTTGTTAATGGGAATTAGGTCTGGAACTCTCACAGGCAATGCGTGAGAGTTCTGTCTGGACTGTTGATTAATGTAGTTAGAGTGACATACAATTGTCTTATTATGACTAACAGGCAACGCATTCAGTTAGCAAAGCACTGGGATATCAAAACTATTAACATTGTTCGACGAGACGAGTTACAGGATGAACTAATTGCCCTCGGCGCTGATGAAGTTATAAATTCAGAAAAATAAGGTACGTAAACGATTGAATTTAGATTAACTGTTGTTATGGATGAAAATTGGAGTTTTTTGTTTCAATATCTCGTTGCATGATAGAACATATTCGATGATTTATTTTAATTTTAATTTTAATTTTGTAGACATTACAATGAGGGTCAGAGAAATTACAAACGGCGAAGGTGCTTACGCAGGCGTCGATGTAGTTGGAGGCGTTTCATTCAAGGTTACTATAGAATCACCCTCTCAAATTTTCATTTCTAGCACTATGTTTTAATAAATAATAAATCAGTTTTTATTGGATACTTTAATAAATATGATTAAGAAAGAACAACAATTATAAGAATATAATTTCACTCATTCTCATGGTTAATGATGGGAAGGATAAACAACCTTATCATTATTTTTTTAAGAAAGCAGAATCGGTAAATCTGTCAACCAATTCACCATCCATTGATTGCAAGGATGGTTTCCTTTTCATTTCATCCCTTCAGAGATTATTTATGTGAGTGCTTTATATTTTTCATCCAAAATGTGAGTGCTTTATATACCGGGCCTCGGTTTAGTTTTCATTATCATAGCATATTGGTTGTCCCCTACCTTAAAGAGTGAGACTAGTATCTTTGTGAATGCCCTATTCTTAAAGTGAATGGATTCATTTTTTGAAGTTGCTTTAGGAATAAAATTCCAACAATCTTTCTCATTTTTCCTTAGAATTTATAAAATTTCAATATTATATTTGTCATTTAAATAGTACCTTACAAAGGTAAAGATGCATTCTCATAATCTTGTTATTAAATTTAATGATAATCATTACTTTTTATAATTATTTTATTTAAAAAACTTTGAATCAAGTTATATTTTACAAAAATGTAAACATAAGTAATGATCCTTTTAAATTTGGTCGATACTAATTTTTAAAAATCAGCCTAAAGCATTTCCTTAGAATCAAGTCATAGTCATACTAATCACCCTAACGCATTTCCTTGAATCAAATCATACTCATATTTTACACAAATGTAGATCTAAGTAATGATGCCCTTTTGAATTTAGTTTGGTTTGCTTAAGTAATGATGCCCTTTTGAATTTAATTTGGTTCATCTAATTAATGATGCTCTTTTGAATTTGATTGATGTTAACTTTTAGAAATTACCCTAAAACATTTATGATTATTTCTAGTATTAAAAACCTAATAGATAAATAAGAGATGAAAATAAGTGTTGGCACAGGGGCATACCCAGGGTTCAATGCCTCAATGACGCACCAACAAAACCCTGACTACCGGCCTTTTCGGCAACACCTGTGAAGCAGATGAAGTCTCACTCGAGGTAAATACAGGGGGGTTGCAGGACTCAAGTGTCTACAACCTAGATGGGACACAAATCTGTGATCACAATACTTAACAGAGAAGTTAGCCAACAACAATCATTAGTCTTTGACCCTTATTCACATCGCAGGTTAACTCTTATTACAGAACAACACAGTATTAATCAAGATCTAAACACATCTAACTATTTAGCACATAGCATCTGAATAGATCTAACAGTCATTCATATACAAAGAACTAAGCATCAATGGATTAATCAATTAAATACATAAACAACATAAACAACATAGCACAAAGCACATCAACACAGGATATATGTGGTTCAACCCAGTGTGGGGTTATGTCCACTAACTCTTCTTCTTCTTATTAGTCTCCTTCAATCTTCATATAGGCACCAAACCACAAAGCCAATTCCGCATAGGACAGGAGATTTGTGCGTACCTCGCCAGATCCTCCTTCCCCGAGTTAGGTCAAGGCATAAAGCCTTCTTACAATCACTTGCACTTAACTCTGCAAGTCTCAACATACAATATGCACAAACCATTCATGGTTGTTGGCACTTAGCAACCTTCTTAGGTTCTTGCACAAAGATGATTAGAACTACTTCTTACATCGCTTATATACTTATTTATACATTACAAAAGGGACCTAAACATGAGTAAACCTATGGAACAACATCCCATACCCATTACATAAACCCTAAAACCCAAAAATCCCGCAAAATGAGTGAGATCTCACGATCTCCGCTTCGCCTGGGCGCTCCGTCTTCGACCAGCTTGTTGAAGTCCCAAAAATGGTCAAACACGACCAAGATTCTCCCAAAACTTGGTCGAGGGCCAACAAGCCCCCAACTCTCACCTGTGACTCGTCCCGAGTCACTCCGATCTAGGCAACACTGCTTCGAAGGCCTCGAGCTTAGCTCGAGCTGCCACGACTTGTTTCTTTGCCCGAGCCTCCTTCTCGACGAACTCCTGAATGACTTGCTCAGTGATAGGCCCTTCTAGGCGTTGTTCCATTGTGGCGACCACCTGTTCCAACTGTGATCCTTGTCCCTTGATCTCTTCAAAGAGGGTGTAGGATTCTTCCTACACTAGATGGAGTCGTTGTGTCACCTCCATGACTCTACTCTGGATAGAAGTGACCTGCTGATAGATTGTGCACTGCTCCTATGATCTCTTCATCTTATCGACGACCGTAAGCTACTTTAGTTGTGCTTGCACAGTTGATGCCTGTTGCTTCGCCTCCTAGAGTTGTGCCTCCAATATCCTCAGTTCTGGGTCTTCTACAAGGTGCTCATAGGTCTGTGCACTTTGGTTACTGATTTGCTTGCATTCTAAAGCCAATGCCTTGATTCTTTCTACAGCACTCCTGGCATTTTCTTCCCTCTGAGCTCACACTTGTTGTGGAGTTCTTGGTACTGCTTGAAGTTCTAGCTCTGCCACTCTTGCTTGAAGTTGTTGAATGGATTCAATGATCTTCCCCACTTAGCTCTCGGCTGTCTTTTCTTCCATTTGGGTTAAACCCAACACAGAGAGAAGTGCTCTAGACATTGCCTCTCTAACCCCCATCTACTCCACGAGAAGCTGGTCTTTTTCTCTCTGTATTTTCTCTCTGTCCTCTTCAAAATTTTCTCTGAGGTCATCTTTCTCTTACTGCGCAACCCGACGGTGCTCTAGGGATTCCTCCTTTTCTTGCTTCAAGGCCTCTATGGCTTGCTCTTTTTCCTCCTGTACTCGATGAAGGTGAGCCTCTGTCACATATGCTATCCTTCGCAATTGGGTGGGCTCGTCCCCCAATTATGCACCTTATGATGACGACGACGCAGTAGACACTGCGCAACTCGAATAGAGAGCTTGTTTTACCCCCTTCATCTCTGCCTTGATTCTGTCATACATTGTCTCCTGCTTTGTTTCGTTTCACTACAAAATATCCTCAAAGAATCTGCTACAACTGCGATGATGAGGTCAATATCATCCACTTTGAGCACATTCTGCGACTGAGGTTTATTGTCTCGTGACTTCTTCTGCGCTTAGGGTTTCTTTGGAGAAACCTTCCTTTTATTTGAGATCTCAGCCTCTGTAAGGGGATCCTTCGGCGATGTCACTTCACCCTTTTCCTACTTGTCTTCCTCCCCTTCCTCTTCTTGGTTTACTTCGTCACCTCCTCCTCCTCCAAGTGAATCAAGTGCAATTTCCTCCGATGCATTGTTTATCTCCTCCACTTCTTCCTTTTTCTTATTCTTTTTAATGTTTCTCGGTCCATCCCACTCTGTCTAAGTAACCAAAGGACTTTTGATGATATCGGGTTCAGAGAGCTCTGTCCACTCGACTGGTACAAGGAATTCAGTTGACCATTCCTTGGTTATCTCCTACATGTCTTCATGAATCAATTTGTAATAAGACTGCAGCTCCTCCTTTCTTTCATCCCTCCGTGCAGTGATGTAAATGAAGTGTCGGTCTGAGTGGAACTTCACTAGTAGCATGTAACTATACAAGGTATTCAGAGTCATTTGGGGGAATGACTCAATGGCTCGTGTGAGCTGTAGGTAGTAAGTGTGAAACACCACATTTGATTTCCATTACTTGGCCATGTCACTCGTATACCACAAGGTGGTGAACCTCGCGGCCAATGGTTTTGATGGCTTGACTTCATGGAATGTCTCTCCCTCTGGCATTTCCCATGCAAAAAATTCTATGAGGATCAATAACCAGCTAATGTGGAACTCGTATCCTTAGTTATGCACTTTGCGATAGTCCTTATCCAACTCGTTGACAAGGTAGCTCGCCTAGTTCATCTACATGCCCTCGACGCACTTCCCTGCGAGGTCGACAATGAACCCCGTGACTTTCGTTGGTATGTTCTTCCTGACGAGCTTGTCAGTGATCAACTGACAAGCTAGGCACACTACGCCATATTGGATGGAGGCTACCTTGTAGCCTCGCTTCCCCTTCTCCACATCGTCATAGGTTTTCTTTATACACTACGCCATGGAGTGATCTGCAACCTTCCTTGGATAGAATTGTTGAGGGTTCGGTCCCTGTACGCTCAATCCAGTGATCATGTGGATCAGCGCCAGATCCATAGTCACACGCCTATCTAACTTTATATAACCTCCATGGTAGCATGACGGGAGGATTTTAACGCACACGTTAACCACCTGATGCCTGCCGAAGTGGGGTATCTTCATGACATTGAGGATCGTCGACTGCGCGATCTCTTTAATCCATGGCTAGGGGACTATCTTCGGCTTCTTCCCAGTCGTCTTTGTCAAGTACCTATGTGGTGCGAGCAATGCATATTTCTTCTTGTCTCCTAGGTTAAAGTCTCTTATCTTGAGATCTGGGATCAGTCCTAGCTGTGGTCCGACTGTGCATATCCCCTTTGGGAGGTACGCAGTGATGAGACTGTACTCAAAATCACGCGGGATGTTGTCACGACTAACCGTGTCAGCCAGAGGTGGGATGTAGTCAGGCGAGACTGACGAGATCATCTTCGCATTCACTAGATCATCACGGTGCTTGCTTCTTTTCTCAGTCACTGATCGACTAGATCGACGTGTAGTCGAGGTGAATTATTGCAATCCAATCATCGATAAGGCCTATACTCCTGCGGACATGACCTTCTCAGCCATAAGGTCGATCAAAATCTCTTCTACAAATTTTTCTATTGTGCTAAGGTCGCCCAACATGCACGCTCGTGATCAAATATCTCAGGTAGGTGACTGGACACTCAAGGTAAGAAAAATAGGTGGCGAGGTCTCAAAAGAACAGAGCAATAGCAATCAGTTCTTTGTGGGCTCAAATATCTCAATTTGCAAAAGTGTCCTCGGCGAGGCATTCAACAGATTAAATAATCAACATCGTAACTGACTCCTCCAATGGGCAGGAATGCCTCAATCAATACGATTCCATCCGTTATGGCTCGGTCCCAACAGTCCAATGATGATCTTTCTGTCAATAATTGTGTTTCTAGCCATTTTGGAGCATCGTTATAATGGTCGAGATGCCTCCAACGGTCATATTGCTTCGTCGTGGCAAAGTGTCATTCTGTGTTGTTTTTCTATTCCAGCGAGGTTCAAGTTCTACAAGCCTTCCTTCTGTGAAGTCTTTCCTGGAACCTCCTGCAATTTTTCTAGCTTTGATTTCTTCTTACTGAGCTTTCTGGCCTTCTTTCCTGTGATATGAGTCTCTGGATTCCTCTTTCCATTCTTGTTCTTATCTTCTCTTAGCATAGTAACTTCGCACTGCTGAGGGTCTTTCACAGGGTTCGAGGGTAATGCTTCTTCTCTTATTGTTTCTGAGGTAGGTGCTCTTCCCTCCTGCATGGACAGGTTCTATAAGCCTTCTTGTGCTCTTTCAACTTTGACAACTAATTCTTTGGATCTCAATTACTTCGACTTGTCCTCTTGTTCTTCTCTTAGTCGTTCTATTTTCTTGGCTATGAAGTCCCTTAATTCTTTCTTTTTCTATTCTATGGCTTCCTCTTCTTCTTTCCTTCATATCTGATCTTTTTCAATCTAGGTCCTTCCTAACAAAAGTGAAAAAGGAGTGATGTTCTCAACAAACTTAATGACCTCAAATTATTCTTCAGTCGATGCTCCATGGGCTATCATAGGTACATGAGTAAGTCTTCCACATAGGGTTATCATATTTCCTTTAAACAATCATATCCTTCCTAATGAAGGGATCATAGCAGGCTTTCCCAAAATTTCCCAAGTACTTTATGGCATGATGTTCACCTGTGTTTCTTCATCCAATACACAGTCTATGTCGAAGTCTCCTATTCTTGTTTCTATGCAATCTTTCTCTTTTATTATCTCTGGTAAACTGATGTATATGATCATTCAGTGTTTCTTTCATCTGCAATAATATAGTCTCTGATTCTTTCTGGTGCTTTGATATATCCTTAGTCTCTTAGCCTTCTTCATAGTTTTCTTGTCTCATGTTCATCTTTTCAACTTTAGCAATCATTCTAGGGAAATCCAAAACCTCATGACCAACAACTTTACAACAAAGACAAATAGGACCTATACCAGGGCATTCCTTAGCAAAATGTCTCAGTTTTCTTCAATTATAACATAACGTCAATCCTCTCTTTCTCTTAAATGATCCCCAACCTTTTATGTACTGCGCACTGGGATCACAGTGTTGAATATGCAATCTGCAAAAATTCCTTCTAGGGTCCTGCATCCACTTGTTAGTCCAAAAATTATTTCTATGCATAAGAATAACATATCTTTCACTAACTCTATCAGATCTATTCAGATCAAATCTTCTTTCTTCTAGTTGTGCCCTAGTTTTTAGACTATGACAAAATCTATTAACCATACCTAGATTCATACTTGCGAAAAAAAAAATCCACTTATCTTACCTTTACCAGAGCACAAAGCTTTAATATCTTGCCTCTTTTCTTCAGATTGGGCTTCTCTTCTTAGCACAGAGCTTCACAATTCAAGTAGAATATTTTGCACTACAACAACAGATCTACGCATAGAGCTTTCTATTTTCCTCAATTCCCAACACTCACAGTTTTAGGTCCCAGCAACAGAACCATTTGTTGGCACATGGGAAAACCTAGGGTTCAATGCCTCAACGACGCATCAAAAAAACCCTAACTACCAGCCCTTTCGACAACACCTACGAAGCAGATGAAGTGTCACCCGAGGTAGAGGTAGGGGGGGTGTAGGACTCAAGTGTCTACAACCTAGCTGGGACACAGATCTGTGCTCAAAATACTTAACAGAGCACTTATCCAACAACATTCATTAGTCTTTAACCCTTATTCACATCGTAGGTTAACCCTTATTACAGAACAACACAGTACTAATCAAGATCTAAGCACATCTAACCATTTATCACATAGCATCTGAATAGATCTAACATTCATTCATATACAAAGCACTAAGGATCAATGGATTAAGAAATTAAATACATAAATAGCATAAACAACATAGGACAAAGCACATCGACATAGGATATATGTGGTTCACCCCAGTGTGGAGCTATGTCCACCAACTCTTCTTCTTCTTTAATAGTCTCCTTCAATCTTCGTACAAGCACCAAGCCACAAAGCCAACTCTGCATAGGACAAGATATATGTGCGCACCTTGTCAGATCCTCCTTCCCCGAGTTAGGTCAGGGCACAAAGCCTTCTTAAAATCACTTGCACTTAACTCTGCAAATCTCAACATACACTATGCATGAAGCATTCACAACTATTCGCACTTAGCAACCTTCACGGGTTCTTGAATAAAGTCGATTAGAACTACTTCTTACATCACTTAGCTACTTATTTATACATTACAAAAGGGGCCTAAACAGGGGTAAACCCATGGGCCGACATCCCATACCCGTTACATAAACTCTAAAACTCAAAAACCCTGCAAAATGAGTGAGATCTCGGGATCTCCACTTCGCCTGGGCGCTTCGTCTTCTACCAGCCTGTCGAAGTCCCAAAAACGGTCAAACACAACCAAGGTTCTCCCAAAACTTGGCCGAGGGCCAAAAATAAGAGATGAAGATGATATCTAGGATTAATAACCATGGCACCTATTCTAATAAATGTATGCCATCATCAAGATTGTTAAAAACATAATAAAAAAATATTAATTTTCAAAGTCAATAAATTAATATTTGAATATCATTGTATATATTTTTATGTTTTCAATATTTTTTTCTCTGGTTTAAGAAATCATAAACTAGAAAGGGTACTTTAGAAGAGGAAACATCCATTGATTACACACATATTTTTTATAATTTTTTGATTGTGTAGTTTTTAAGATATGTATTTTTCTCTAGGGACTTCACTACTTTAAAGAAAAAAAAAATGTATACTTTAAAAAAAATTAAAAAAATAGTGTGTGAAATTGAAAATAAGAAAGTTACATGCTATTAGATAGAATTGGTTTCACCTCTTGGAAGTTGCAGCTCCATGAAAACCTATAAAGATGGGGAATAGTTCTTGACTCGTAAGCCCTCAATTAAAGTTTTTAAAATACCTTAATTGTTGTTTATACCTACATTAAGGATTTTTAAATAGGCCATTTTCACATGCTCACCTTACTAAAAGGTACAACTCGATGTAAGTAAAACGTCAATCAAGAGTGTGTGTAGGTGGTCATTTTCACATCAACTAAGATTCATGGATTCAACCTTGAGAAAATTGACACATCAACCATACTACATTGTAAGTAAAACATCAATGAAAAGTGTGTGTAGGCAATTTTCACATGTTCGACTTACTAAAAGTTCCAACTAGGATTCATGGATTCACCCTTCAACAAGGTGACACGTTAATCAAAACTGTGTGTAGGTCATAAGTGTGGTGACACATTAATCAAACTATAGATAATGTAAGCAAAACCTCAATCATAAGTGTGTAGGCCATTTTCACATACTCGACTTACTAAAAGGTCCAACTAAGATTTACAGATTCAGAAGGACCAACTAAAATTTATAGTTTCACCCTTCACAAAGGTGACATCCTTATGACTTGCATTAAAATCTTCTTCCTTAGACATCCTCACCAAATAGAGACATATAATTTGCAAGACTTAAACCCAAATATGTCAAATATTGATGATGTATGTGAAAAACTGAAAAGAACGCTAAAAAGAAAGCAAACATAAAACTAAATAAAAATGCTAAAAATCTAATAACCTTAATGTAAATGAAAATAAAAAAATAAAACTTAAAAATAGATATGAGGTAACTATTTTATAAAACAACCATAAACAAAATAATTAAAAGAAATAAATTAAAAAAGTAATTAACATAAAGCTAAGGCTTTATTATCCAACTCAGTAAGTGTTTATGCTAATCCAATTCAATGAGTGATTATGTTTTTTAAAATAAATATATTTATTTATAATATTTAGATAAAATTTAATTTAACATGAAATTTTATATTAAATATTATTTATAAAGTTGGTTAAATTTTAATTTTATATGAAATCTTAATTTTATATTAAAGATTTATTTATAAAGTTGGTTAAATTTTAATTTAATATAAAATCTTATATTGAAAAATATATATTATAAAATAAAAATGTTATTATTTTATTAAAATTAATTTTTAAATGAAATATTGATATTTACAAAATGCTATTTAAAAATTTTCAACGTCTTTGAGTGGAACCATGTTTCTAATACTTTTTACTTTTTGCAGGTTGTGGCAGAAAATGTGAGAGATAAAGGAACTGTTTTCGTTTATGGTGTTCTCGCATCAAATGATGTCATTGTTGGTATCAATGATTTAAGAAGAGAAGTGAAAATAAGTTGGTGGCATTTAACTTCCTTTGTAAAGGATGAAGATAATAAGAAAAAGTGCATTTTAGATCTCTTAAAATTATTTGATCAAAATGTTATCACGCCTCTCATTGGCCAGATGTACACACTAGATGCGTTCAGGAAGGCCATTAATGAACAGAGAAATATGCGAGAGGTGGGAAAATTATTCTCACCAATTAGAATTACACTATACAATCTCTTACATTTTTATATATGGTAAAATTCAAATGAATTAATGCAAGACTATTTTTTTTTTTTATATATGGTGAGATTTGATATTTATTTTATTTTTTAAATTTAATATTTTGAAATTTTAGTTGATTAATAAGATGAAGATTGTTAATATTTTTGTAATATTTTAATTTTTTAATTAATGATTTGGATTTTCATTTTAGATTTTGAATTTAAAGTAAATAAAATTGTAAAATATATTATTTATTTGATTGTTTTATTTTATTTTTTAAAAATTAAGGTAATCTTCAGAATCTGTAAACTATTTTTTTTAACTTTTGGTGGTTATCACTCATCTTAGAAATAATAATAAAAAATGATTTTTTTTTTATTCTTTCTCAACTTAAAATATTTGTGATTGATTTTAAAGGAGTTTTCTATAACCTAGTATGAGGGGGATGTGTAATTCCTTAAGTGTTTAACATAAGTAATTTTATATCAACTTTACATATAGAGAGTCAAAGAGATAAAGTAATTGAAATGATTTAGTTAATAGGTGTTTTTTACTTGAGCAAGATGCTAATTCTTTGGATGCTTGATATTATGGAGTTGACATGAGGCATTTAAAAAAAAAAAAAAAAAAAACAATCTGAACCATAGATAAAATATTTATATGTCCATATTGGGCATGAAAGGAATTGCACATCTCTCTCATACTCAACCAACTATTCAAATGTTTTAATGGCTAGCATAGATCTATCTTAACTTTAGATCTATCATGCACCATGAGACATCAAATTCCTAAATGCAATTTTTTTTAGAATACAAACTAATTTTTTTTAGAGTACAAAACATTAAAAAAAGTTTGCATCTTGAAGGATTTGATGCCTATCTAATCTACACTAACAATTTTAAAATACAATTACGATTTTAAATTTCATATATTTACACTATACTTCAATTTCAATTAAAAAATAAAGAATAATTTTATTCCAAAAGTTAAGAGTTGTTTTAATCCTATACTTTAAAACTATATAATTAAAAAGATTGAGTTTTATTTAAAATTATAAATTAAAAAAAATAAAAAATTCATAATTTACTAGATGTTTTAAACCTATACTTTAAAACAATATAGAATATCTAAAATAAAATGAATAAATAAATAAAATTGCTAATAACTTATAAAAAAAATCTAAAGTATTTATCATTAGTTAAATCTATATAGAATATCTAAAATAAAATGAATAAACTTATAAAAAAATCTAAAGTTTTTCTCATTAATTAAATCTAAACTATTTATAATGATAAATAAATAGTTAAACTCTTAGTTATTTATAGTTTTTTAAAATTTCCAATAATAATGACACTTGGATAATAATGACACTTGGATAGAACAGAAGAAAATAAAATAAATAAATAAATAAAATTGCTAATAACTTATAACAAAATCTAAAATCTAAAGTATTTATCATTATAATTATAATAATAAAATCTATACTATTTATAATAATAAATAATAGTTAAACTTTATCATTATTGCTAATAACTTATAACAAAATCTAAAGTATTTATCATTATAATTATAATAGTAAAATCTATACTATTTATAATAATAAATAATAGTTAAACTTTATCATTATAATTATAATAGTAAAATCTAAACTATTTATAATAATAAATAATAGTTAAACTCTTAGTTATTTATAGTTCTTTAAAATTACCAATAATAATGACACTTGGATAGAACAAAGGGAAAATTATAAGGCTTCTTGTGCTTTTGGATTTTATTTTAGAATTAGAGTTAGTGTAATTTCCAATGTTTTTCTGGCTCTTCATGTTTTTTGAAAAGTTAAAAATATTAATAATATTCCGAATAGAGAAATTTATAGGCATGTTCACCACTTTTTTATGTTTGACATTTAATCTTTAAACCCTATAAGATTAGAAGTAGAGTTTGATATTTAAATTTTATTTCTTTGTTTAAGATTAGATTTTTAATTATAAACTTTTTTCTATACTAATTAATAATTAAATTATAAGTATATTGATTAAGCATATTCATAAAGATTAAGATTAAAAGTAAAGTTTGATATTTAAATTTTGTTTCTTTATTTAACATTATATTTTTAATTATAATATTTTTTCCATACTAATTAATAATTAAATTATAAATATTCATAAAGAAAAAAAAATTCACGTTCCTACATGGGGATTTTGCAATATATTACTTAAGCATATTGATAAGGCATACTTTTAATTATAATTTTTTTTTATAATAATTAAATTATAATTATATTGATTAAGCATATTTATAAAGGGGAACTTTCTTCTCGCTTTTCTAGATGGGTATTTTGCAATATATTGTTTAAGCATATTGATAAAGGGGAACTTTCTTCTCACTTTTCTAGATGGAGATTTTGCAAAATGGAAGATTACTTTTTTTTTATTATTATTAAAATAAGATTTTGGTATATTTATCTAGTGGAGATTTAATAAATATTAATTATATTAATTAAATTATATAGATTAGAGAAATGGATTTGATTCATTTTGTTATTAAAGTTATTGAAGAGTATTCTCTTCACTCTTTTTTTTTTTTTAAGTAAGTATATTTGTATATTAGGAGCTGCCATAAACTGTGGTAGGAGAAACTGAGTACAAAATATGTAGGCTGTAATTACTGGACTGCCCCAGCTATGGGGAAACCAGTCTAGCCACCCTTACTAAACCATTATTCTAAATAGACCAAGTTTGAAACAAAAAGAGAGAGGCTCATTGTCTATCTGCTACTAACAAAAGTCTAAGAAAACTAGACAAGTATAACTCTAGATAATCAGACACCTGGCGAGAGGTCTCCAGGCCATGGCTCTTCCTCGTTGAGAGTTAGCCCGGTGTACCACTGAATGCCCGTCTCCCCGCCACGTTCCTTGTCCTCGGCGTCACCCTCGTTCGCCTTCGTCTGTTGGCTCGTGCTTGCTGGAGTCGGCCTATGCTGTTGACCTTCCTCTTTGCCATCTTCTGCAGGGTCAGGAAACAATGTTGAGTGCATGGACGTAATAATCTGAAGGAATCTTGTCACCTTGGCTTCCGTAGTTTGCAGGCGGAAGTGCAAGTCTGCCACGTCCTGCCTCAGTTCGAATACCAGAGTGTGCAGAATCGAAAGGTTGTCCCTAAATTGCTCCCTGTTATAGGAATCCTGAGGTTCTGGCGCTGTTGGGGGGTCCTCCTGCAGGTTGCTTGCAGGATGAGTGAAAGGGACAGGGCTGGACAGACCGGCATGGGGGTCGTGGAGGAGTCGGAGGAGTGCGGTGGGAGAGCGGGTTATTATCGCCATGGAACCCAATTGTGGTGCCCGCGGAGAGGGGAGGGTGAAATCAGAGCGATGGCTATGAGAAGAGTCATCTGAGGTCGAATCCGAGGGGGTAGTCGGGGGCCTTCGAGGCTTCCAAGGAGAGCCACGCCTTGGACGTCCTCTCGGCCGCGTCATCGGAGGCCTGGTGCAATTATCAGGGGGTAGGATGAGCACCTGGGAATGGAGAACGAGGATGGAATGCTCTCGCGCGGAAGGAGGAAGAGGACTAAGCCCGAGCCACACAGAGAGGAACCCTGCGAGCTTCGAGCAAGAATGAAATGCCTCCATGGTGAAGTTCATGTCAATATATAGCAGAGGGAAAGGACGTCGGGGTAAATGCTCCCCCGCTTCTGCATTAACCCACATTTAAAATGCATAAGGGCGAGGACTTACGACACAGATTCTCCACATGGCCTCCCGCCACATCGCCTCGTGCCTTCACTGATCATTTGCCACGATGTTCCAGCTGACACCCCATCTGGGGTTCTCTTCACCCTCTTTGAAGAACATTCATTTAAAGAATTCTTAATTGTGGATGTATTGATTTTAATAACACACCCCTTAGAGGGTGTGATGGGTTATTTTAATCGAGATACAATTCTAGATGTCTTTTCTTTCTTCTTTTTAGTTTTTTTGAAAAGTTCCTACCATTTACTAGGTTTTCTATTTCTTCCCTTTTTTGTTGTAGAAGCCTCACCTTTTGTTCAAGCTCCTATGAATGATAGATTACCCTTTTATTTATTTATTTATTTATTTATTTAAGATTATATTTTTTTTCTTTTTTCTTTTTTCTTTTATATCTATCACTACTTCATACGTGTCTAGTGGAGATTTAAGAAACATTAATTATATTAATGAAATTATATAGATTAGATAAAGGGACTTGATATGTTTCGTTACTAAAGTTATATAAGAGTATCATCTTCACCCTCCTTGGAAGGACATTCATGTAGAGAATCCTTAGTCGTGGATGTATTGATCTTAATAACACACCCATTAGAGAGTGTGATGGGTTATTTTACTAGAGATGCAAGCTTGAATTCCTTTTATTTCTTCTTCTTAGTATTTGTGAGTAGTTTCTACCAACCACTAGGTTTGTTATTTCCTCCCTTTTTAGTTGTAGAAACCTCACCTTTTTCTCAATCTCTTCCAAATGGCTAGTCTCAAAACAAGATTTATACCTTAAAGTTGTATTTTAATACTCACTCTAAAATGATCTTATCAAGAAAACCTTTACTGAAGTCAATCTTTAAACAAATTTTAGCATGGATGCAAATTATTTTAATCATTTGAATATGGTTATGAATATAAACATGATCAAGAAAACCTCTACTGAAGTCAAAATTGAAACAAATTTTAGTAGTTCCTACCATCCACTAGGTTTGTTATTTCCTCTCTTTTTAGTTGTAGAAACCTCACCTTTTGCTCAATCTCCTCCAATTGGCCAGTCTCAAGACAAGATTTATACGTTAAAGTTGTATTTTAATACTCTAGCACCTAATTTCATCAAAAAACATTGCACTTTAAAATGACCTTATCAAAAAAACCTTTACTCAAGTCAACCTCTAAACAAATTTTAACATGGATGTAAATTCCTTTAATCATTTGAATAGGGTTAAGAATATGTTGATGTGGGAGAAATTCCCTTCAAAAGATAGGAGTAATCCATGGTAAGAGGTCCCAATTAGACTTCACATCATTTGGATTAGGAGACCCATACAGATTCTGGCCTGGTTGCCATTACTAGTATGCAGGTGAGTGGATGGTTTGAGATGAGGGAGAACATAGATGCAAGCTATGTTAATATTGAAATAAACCCATTCTATCCTATCCTAGCTAGGAGCACTAACATTAACAGATGAATATACAAGAATCTTAGTGATCCTTGCATATATCCCTTATTATGATAGTTTTTAAAAGGGAAGGAATGGACCATTAACACATACACAAATAAACAAATGTCAGGATAAGTCCTAGAAAATAATACATGTATATAAGTCTACTCATCATCTCAAAACAATTCGTAAAAGATAACAACAATAACTACAATCACTGCAAAATTTATCCATTCACAAAAGAAAATTATAATTATGAAAAGAAAACTCTTACAATGCTTCAAAATAGAAAACATTCCCTTGAAGAAGTTCACAAAAAAATACTACAAAGAAGAAAAGAAATTCTCTCTATCCATATGACCCTCAGGGATTCTTAATATTACTTGCAACAAAAATAGTTTTCCTCCAAAATTACAAATTTGAAGAGCCTCTACAAAATGGGTGCTTTGTGGGTTTTATAGCCCTTTTTGGTAACAATTTCTTATCACTTCTTGAATTCCACAAGAAGGAGTTACAATAATCTTTTCATTAAACCCTTTTCAATTTCTTATTAGTTTACATAAAGACAAAAAAAAATGATGGGGAGAGACATTCAAATTTCATCATATGTTTTTTCATTGGTTTTTGTCTCTTATGTAGGCAACCTAAACTTCATGATATCCTAAAATATAAATAATTATGCGATAAAGAAGGGACTCTACGACGGCCTCATTAGTTGTTGAATTCTAAGAAAGAGTCCACTATAAGGAAAATACCCTCTAGCGGGGGTTTTGGCAAAAGCACCTATAAAAATAGCCCAAAAATATGTCTATAGCGGAGTACACTAGCAGAGGCAAGAGAGCAGATGATTTTTTACAATGATTTTATAAATACATAACGCACTGGTTTGTTTCATACTATGGATGCACCGGTGCTCTAAAAAATCTCGCATCGTGGTAGGGTTATTTCAAAAAATAAATTACTACGGTGCATTATGTAAATAATTTCGCATCGGTGCACACTTTTTCTTTAAAAAATGGTGCACTGTGGTAGGGTTATTTCAAAAAAAAATACTACGATACGCTACTTAAATACTAATGCATCGGTACACAATGTTTCTATAAAAAACGGTGCACTGTGGTAGGGTTATTTAAAAATATATATATACTCTGGTGCGCTACTTAAATATTGATGCACTAGTGTGCACATTTCTCTCAAAAATGGTATACCGTGGTAAGGTTATTTAAAAAATATATATACTCTGGTGCACTACTTAAATCCTGACGCATCGGTGCACACCATTGCTCTCAAAAATAGCGCACTGTGGTATGGTTTTTTTTCTTTTTAAATATACTATGGTGCACTACTTAAATATCGATGCCCCGATGGACACTGTTTCTCTCAAACATTGTGCACTATGGTAGGGTTATTTTAAAAATATATATATACTCCAGTGCATTACTTAAATACAGATGCACTGGTGTGTCTAATAGTTGAGTCTAGTGTCACACAACCACACTGAGCATGATAATTTTTTCAATTTTCTTATGGGCCAGGAACTCCATTTGTGGTTCCTCATTCGGGAGGTCAGGGAACCTGTCCGACCTCCTGGTCATGGATTGTTCTTAACTCTGTTGAGTTGGAGAAGCTCTTTGATTCCCTATTGGATTCTTACGAACAATCCACGGGTCCTTTATACTATGCGCAAGCCTCTGCTCCATGCGACCACAGCTGTGACCATCGGCTTAACCTAACGGCATGTCGCATTTTCACAGTTTCAGGAATATTGGTGTGATTCAACTTCAGCACTCTAATCTTTGATCCTCGAAACTCGACTAGGAGCCTAGAACAGGCTAGCTCTTCCCTCATTCCCCTCTACGTGACCACTACCCACGACCATAGGCTTACCTACATGGCGCGTCACATTTTACGAGTCATGGTTTCATAGTGCAAGGCACCCTTTCTCCTCCAAGTTCTGAAATCCCGAAAGGGGATAACAGTATCTAGCTCCTCCCTTTGTACCCTCTCATGGTGACCCTCAGCGGTGACCTAGGGATACTCCCAAAGGGTGGTCGTCACATTTCGCATATCGACGATGTGGAAGTCAAGGACTTCTGTCCTCCCAATTCTCGATACTCGAATTCTGATAATTCCCCCTTGGATGATCAACGGTCCAAGTCTCTCCTCAATCAATGGTTGCGATCAATTCGCAATTTCACCTGTCGTGAGTTCTCCCTGCTCCCTCCGTTGACTTTCTTCAATAGTGAGTCAGCGAAATGCTAAACTCTCACCACGTGTCCTCCTGACGGATGGCCATGATGATGTCGAATCTTCCCCTTTCAAACCTCTGACTTATGTGGACCTTTTCCATGCATCCTCTGAAAATGGACGGCCGTGATGATGTCGGGACAACCAACGGCCTGCATTCAAATCGACAATTTGCATTTTGCGAGTTTAGGAGAGTCTTCACTCTTGTTCTCCCGGTAGTTGATTCTCCGGTATGTGTGGATCTCTATGATGTGTCCTTCTGGATCCCATGGTCCAGAACGATTTCGTGACTTCTCCCTTCGAGATTTTACTCCTCTGCTCCTTGCAAATCTCCCGGTGTTTGGTTCCACGAACACCCTTGATCTTCTGCCACCTGTCCTCCCGACGATGGACGGTTCTGATCGTTTCGAAACTTCTCTCATTCACTTTATCCCGGATCCAATGACTGTTCGTCCACATGCTCAGATCTAATGGTCCAAATCTGATCTCCTTCTCATTCATGTTCTCGCCTGTTTGGACTCTCATCAGATGGTCCATATCCTCCCACGATCTATGGTTGCGATAGATTTTTGATTTCGCATGTCACGACTTTGGAAACTAAGGGCCTCTATCCTCTCAACTCCCGATATCTGATTCCGCAAAATGAACCAATGGTTCATATCTCTTCTAGATTGACAGCTCCCATTCTTCCTGGACTTTGGGAGTGGAATGGCTCCCAACGTTATCCTCCTAGATCTAACGGTCGGGATGGTTCCCGGGCATCCTCGGATCTAAGGCTCAGAGTTGACTTTGGG
This sequence comes from Picea engelmannii, assembly GCA_009831015.1. Classification (NCBI taxonomy): domain Eukaryota; kingdom Viridiplantae; phylum Streptophyta; class Pinopsida; order Pinales; family Pinaceae; genus Picea; species Picea engelmannii. Next base: position 30,689 of record ML835527.1, on the reverse strand, counting down.
GCTTCGGGGATTTTACCCCCTTACGACGAACTCACCCAGTTCATCAAAATCACCCAGTTTGTCAAACTCACAAAGTTCAAAAGACTCCAAGGGTTAACTCTCCCGCTCTTCCACATATCCAATGGTCATGACCGACCGTGGTTCTGTTGGCAGCCAACCCAATTTTTTTCGATTACTCTCGAAAGCTGCCTACACCCCTTGCGGTATCATGACAAATCATTGTCGCATTGTGTTAATGGACATGTTTCTCGTTTTCTTCAACCATTACAATTCAATTTCGACTC
>ML835527.1:0-23900 GCA_009831015.1 Picea engelmannii | reverse complement strand
ATAAAATATGGAAGTGGTTGTCATCCCAGAAATGACAACTATCCATATACCAATCATCACAATCGTCATCAAAATCATACCAAGCATATCTTTCTTGATTATATTCATTCATGAGGCCCTGCATAAGAAATCTCTCCTGCATGTCATTCAATGAATCTTGAATACTATGAAAACTATCATTGATGCCATATGTGAGGCTGGATGTGAGGCTGTTTGTGAGGCCATGTGCAAATGCATCCAATCTGTCATCCAATTGGGCTTTGAATGATTCAAGAATTTCTTTCAAGGTTTGAGATGAAATATCCATATGAGCACCCTATGAACTCTTAGGTCCTGCAGCCATCACAAAAAAACTCAAAAAATAAACCCAAGAAGTTTCGGCAAAAAATCGCGGTTTTTTCTAGAAAAACCCTAAAAAACTGTTGAACTTAAAATGCTCATAACTTCACTTCCCGGACTCCGTTTCGGCTGATTTTTTTTTTGAAATTGGGTGAAATTGTGAGAAGAACTCAGATATGTAATTTATTTGGGCAAATTCGACCTCCAAATGCTACATAAATAAAAATAAATCGCGCCACCGTCCGTAGAAAAAACCCTGAAAATTTGCAGATTTTAAAACCTCAATATCTTGACCTTCCGGACTCCGTTTCGGACGATTTTTTTTTTTTAACTTGGGTGTTTTTCTGAGAGGAACTCAGATCTACAACCTTTTTCTGCAAATTTTTCATTGAAATATACTGAAAATGTCTGGAATGTCGCGGCCCTTTTTTTTCTTCTCCGAAAGAAAAAAAAAATCTGCAAAAATAAAAAATAGTTGCCCACAACTCCGGCCAAGGAAAGTGCTCTGATACCACTTGTTAAGAACCTGAATAGATCTACAAATATAATCACCACAAATACTGAATACACAATAGATCCACAAAGCAAGATAGAAGAAAACCACACAATATTATTACCAAACCCTTAAGGTAGGGAAACACCATACAATGGATCCTATTATGGAAGGGATCCTCTCCTGTTCACTTGCCTCTTCGAGGGGGCATCCTCCTAATGAGCTTCAGATACAAATACAATACTTCTCTTCATGTCTCATTACATTGCTTGAACCCCTTTATATAGTGCTACCATCACCTAAGAACATTCTAGAGGAGGAATCTTCTAGAAGTAGAACCTTCTAAGAAGTCCTCTTAGATTTATTATATCTAATTACTCATTTATTATATCTAACTACCATAGTGGGCCTTATTTAATAATATAGTGGACCTAGTCCACCTTACATTGAATGACCTCCACTATTATCACTATGGGCCCTCTGGGCTCCCCAACTACCTCTCTAGCTACCTTACAGTTCAAGTGGATATTGTATTTTCAACATCATTGAAAGATGATCCGCAAGTCATCTAGATGTTGAGTGCATTTCTTGGATCGAATCGTGAGATCGTCCAAGTAAGTGAGGATGATGTGAGCGAGATCATGAAAAACGTAAGTCATGGCCCGTTGGAATGTCGCACCAGCGTTATTGAGTCCAAAAGGCATGACACGATATGCAAAAGTACTCCATGGGGTAGTGAATGTGGTCTTATATTGATCTCCTAGATGAATCTGGATTTGACTGTAGCTAGAGAACCCGTCCATGAAGGACAAGGCCTCATGGCTAGCATAGTCATCGATAATTTGGTCGATGAAAGGAGTTGGGAAGTTGTCTTTGGGACAAGTGTGATTGAGATCGTGAAATTCAGTGCAGACGCGAATAGTGCCCTGTTTTTTTTTACAGGGACAGGGTTGGAAACCCATGATGTGTATGTGATGGGTTATATGAACCCTGCAGCGCGTAATTTGTCAATTTCAACTTTGATAGCCACTTCTTTGGATGGGTGTAGTGGGCATTTATTTTGATGCACATGGGTGATATCTGGTCATGTGTCGATGTGAAGTTCGACGATAGAAGGATCGATGTCGGGCATCTCTATATATGACCAGGAAAAAATATATCGGTATTTCTCAAAGTGAGCTTTGTAAGTTGTGAGTTCTTCAGGGGAGCATGCAGCACCAATGGTGATTTCTTCTATGATTCATGGTTTGATGGAAATGTCAATTTTGACAGTGGGGTAGATATTGGCCATGTTTCCTTCTTCCAAAGCATCAGGGGCAAGGATAGGGTTGTTGAACCAATCTATATGCCCGGATGGAATAAAATCCTTGGTTTCGATTGCACATATGGAAGCTTGGCTAGGAGGGTAAAAGGATTCCTGTGAGAGAAAGATCGCTTTGTGATGGAGCACATTCCATGGGAAATCAGGTGTAGTTAGTTCCTTAAGGATATCTTCGTCGTAGTGGAACATGCGAGAATATAGGGGATCCAGGGAAGTAAAATTGGTGACTTTCACCATGTGATTGTCTTCAAGTGGTGAAGATGTAGAGGGGGCATTGAAAAGATGGTGCGATGGTGTGCTTGACATAAACCAAATTTTCATGCACTGTGGGTTGTGAACCATTGGTGGGGGTAAGATTTCTAGAGGGAAATGAACTAGAGAGTTGGGAGGATTTGGGGGTAAATCCTCAGACAGTCGATCCATGAACCATGGAGGGGTAGGAAGTGCCTTAGGTTTAGGGGAGGTGATGTGAACATTATCTGGAGAGGGAGTAGGGGGAATCACTTATATCGCAGGATGTGAGGGGTTTGGGGGATTTTGAATAACGGCCATTTGACGATGCATGTATTCAATGATCGTGGGACATTGGTATGTGAAATGATCAAGTGATTCACAAAGAGAGCAAGGGAATCTCCTTTGTTCGTTGATTGAGGTCATGACATAATGGATGTCAGTGACGTGGGTTTTTGAGGATGTAGGCGGAGAGGGGTCTTGCTGAAAAGTTTGACGTACTGTCGTTAGTGTTTGTCGAAACTGGGGTAGCATAGGGAAATGGTGAGTGTAGTGGCCATACTCTAAACATATGGCACATGCGAATTTGGTTCACAACCCTTTACTGCCTATAGTAGGGGACACGGTGGTAGAACTAGGTGTTCTTGGGGAAGCAGTGAGCGAGGTGGTTGCTCGAGGGAGTTGGATAAAATTATGTAACTTGGGGAGAGAGGGGCATCTATTTATGGGGTTTCCTTCTCTCTCACATAGTGCACAAGGAGGTTGAACTCAGGGCGGAAGGGGAGCGGTGGGATCTTTATTCTTTTGTCTTCCCCTAGTCATTGCAGTGGCACTGGAGAGTAGGGGTGAAGGTGGTGCTATTGGAGTTAGTAATGGAATCTGCATCAGGGTTCCCTCTGATTAGGGAGGGAGGGATGGTTGAGGAACCATCGTGGGTGGGTGGAGATACCATGCCGGAATAGCCAACACCATGTTGGGAAGGGTAAGCGTTGTGGCTACCTGGAAAGATTGTACTCCTGGTGGGGGGTAGAAGAAGGGGATTTGGGTGAGGACTTGGGGGATTTTCTCCCAAACTGGGGTTTTCCCTTGGGGAAGGGTGAAATCAGGGGTAAGAGGTGTCGTAGGGTTTTCAGGTAGTTCCTGAGGTAGGATTTCTTCCACTAGTGGGATATTGAGGGGTGGAGAAGCCTCTGTGGGAGGAATGGTATCTCCAGTTTCGGTTCCATCGGAAGATACGAAACACACTTGTGTTGAGGGGTGGATGAGCGGTGGTGCTCCATGGTATGTCCCCAGCAAGGATGGGTCCTTGAAAATTTTGGGGCCCATCTCTATGAGTGGGTCGACGTCAGAATTAGTGTGGACAAAAGGTAGGATGTTATCGATGTTGGAGGAATGGTTAGGCTTGTAATGTGAAACTTGGTCAATGGTGATGATCTTTCGGTTGTGGGGAAACAACATCGTTCGAAACATAGAAGAGGCCACAACCTTCACTGCGTACATGTAGCTACGTCTAAACAAGATTTTGTAATCGAGCGGGGTGTTGATAACCTAAATGTCAATAAGAATGGTTTTTCCCTTGAGTTCAACGGGGACATTTTGAAAGAGACCTTCAGGAGAGGATGGTCGTCTATCATAAGCTCTCAAAGTGATGGCAGATGGTATTAGCTCAGGGGATCCAAGTTTCTGCCATACTATTTTCGACATGATGCATGTGGATGCACCTTCATCAATGATACATCAATGAACTATGATGTTCTAAATTTTGACTGGTATCTGGAAAGCTACCAAAGCGGCTAGATGGGGTTCCCCACAATCTAGATTAAATGTGATGATTCTAGTATCATCAAGGTCGACTTCCCCCAGGGAGGAAAGCAATGATTTTCGTTGACTGGGATAGGTTTGAAGGACCTCCAAGACCGACATGGTTGTTGGAGATTGCACCAATTCATCGACCAGGCTGTAATTGTGTGCCTCCCTAGCCTAAGGGTTGTTGACATTATGTCGTAAGGGGATGTGAGGAATACAGAGGGGTGGTTCAGTGTCAGGGCGTGGAATCATCAAAGGTTGTCTAGTTGTAATTGGAACTTTTTCTGAAGTGGTGGGAGTAGATTCAAGGGGTGCGTTGTATTGACGACTGCACATTTGTAGAATAATTTCTTCTTTGCTAGTGAGGAGGATATTATGATCTGTCGGATTCCTAGGGTTTTGATACTGTCCCATTGGTGGTGGGGCAGGATGCATCTCTTGCTGGGTATTCATCACACCTTGGTCTGGAATAGGTTTTTGCAACACATTTGGGGGTGGTTGTTGCAAATAATATTGTGGGGCCTCCTAAGGGTTAGGCGGTGCTGGTGGACATGACGCATTCACAAAATATTTCAGCTTTTTGAAGTCAAAAATTTGGGGGAAATGGTGAGTATAATGACCATGCTCACCGCAAAGAGCACAAGGGAAGTTTGTCTGGAGGTTGTTGTTGTTGTTCCACCCTTGGCGTTTGTTGTTATTACCCCCTTGGGGGTTCTGGTTCCCCTGATTCTGGTTGTCCCCAACAGGTTGGTTTTGTTGGGGGTTATTTCCCCCTGGTCCTGGGTTATTATTATTTTGGTTTTTTCCTTTATGTTTGGCATTATTTGACTGATGGGCCGGATTTTCCGTATTCAGTTGTTCAAATTTTTGAAATTGTTGAATGGGAGAGGGTTGAACAAAGTTAACCCCAGCGTGTGGTTGTCCTTGTGGAGGAGCAATGGGTTGTGGAGGACCAGCAAATGGAAAGTATGGATTATTTTGTGGTAATGACTCGTGTGGTGCATAAGAAGGCGTAGTGCTTTCACTAGTGCTCAAGGTGTAAGTTGAGGTAGAGGGGGTACCAGAACTTGGCTTAACAGTCAAGCGCATCATGGGTGTCGATGCGGGTCCACTCATGGGTGGAGGGAAATAGCAGGGTATGGCTGCTGATAAGGGGGAGGAGGGTAATAAGGGGGTCGTCCATACATCGGTAAATGTTGGGGTGTACCTTACATAGGTGGTGGTTGGATGTACGGATTGTGGTGTGTTGTGGTACCAATCAATCCATCCGTTGAGTGAGACATCCTAGGTTTTTCATGGTCAAATGGTACGGGTCTCGGGGTGTCAGGTAGTACCATATATAAGTATCCTGACTGTGCATAAATGAGGTCATATTGTTGATCCTTGCTGATGTCTTCTTCTTCAAATTGGGGGAAGGTGGAGGCCACATCTTTGGCAAGGAGGGGGACAAGTGATCGGAGAAACCAATCAAGGCATTGTTTCTTGGTGGTTTATGCTTTGCATAAACCACGTTGTCGACGTCATTCATGAATGTGGTCAGTGATATGTGTGGATGAGGTTTTTTTAAACTTGGAGAGAAGTTTGAGACCATTGTCATGGTGGATTGGTAGTTGAAAGAAGGTCAAAAATTCTTTGGCCAAGGATTCAAAAGTCACATGGGACCCTGATTTTTCATCCACGTACCATTTGGCCGATGGAATTGTGAGTGTGCGCTGAAATAACCTTAATCAGGTGGATTCATCCATGATGTTGTTTGAAGAGAACCATAAGTGGAAGGTCATGATATGGTTGGCGGGATCTTCTCCCACCTTTCCTTCAAACTTGGGAATGTCCGAAGGTAGTTTGGTAGGCATTGCAAGCCATGCGGGGTCATGCAATATAGGATCATTCGTGAGCTTTCTCAGATTCGGAATGTTGAGGGAGGCCAAATATGGCATCTGGAGTGGCAGTGGAGGATTGGTTCCAGCCATGGTCTAAGCAGGTGGTGTACCTGATCCTTGAGGGGGGTTTAGTGGGGGTGTACTTCTCCCTTGAGAATAAGTGTACCCTCTGCCTCCTTGTGAAGGAGAGCTAGTGGATGGATGACCTTGGGAAGTGGACCCAAGTAAAGTGGAACAAATAAAATTTGATCCCAATATAGTATAACTCACAGGGGTGTGAGAGGGTTGAGTCGGTGAGTTGGAAAAACTAGGAAATCCTCCTAGACTAAGAGGGATATTTTGCAAGCATCTGGAATAACGGGGATTCTGTGGGTCCCCTATGATGTCTGACTAGAAAAGTGAAATGTGTGAAAATGGTGATGAGATAAATAAATGAACAAGAGTCTTTGTCTAATTTTGGACCTTCACAATATATCTCACAATCGCATGTAATCATGAGAGAATCATACATAAATCAATTGAAAAGAAGCATACATGTGGGTAGGTGGATTTTGTCCACGTGGGAGAACAAAGAAAACAAATGCTCATGTCCTAAAAAGATGTAATGTCCTTCCTCTCAAATAGCATTGGACCTTCCAATAGTAATCAAAAGTGGGGTCTAAATCCACCGGAAGAGGAACTAGTGAAGGATGAAACAATCAGTTATAATGAGGGGTAGAGGGTGCATATACTGAAAGAGCTGACGATATTTCCCAATATCCACACAAAATTCGATCAAGGTGTAATTGCAACCCACAATTTCCACTTGGGTAGATGTCTAAAATTTGGCCACTAGGTACCTCGGTCAAAGTGCAACATTTAGATTTTCGGCCTCAGAAATGGGTCATGGGTTGGATCCCATCCAAGAGGTGGGTGCCTCAAGGGGGGACACACAGAAAAACTGGACCTCGGCCTTCAATCCTTCATGAGTATCTCCTTGCCTTATGGCGTTAGGAACACTTGACTTGGAGGATTTTAAAGTTCCCTATTTGTCAACCTATAATGTTTGAAGATGTGAGAACCAGATAACGGGGAGTTATTTGGATACCTATCCCCGATATCCTACCTAGACTAAAAAAATTATTTTGGCACCTCCTGTGGAGGAAAACTTAGTGAGTTTTTATAAAACATTTAGATGTGGTTGTTTGAGAGATTCGGGGTGTGAACCAATATCGTTTGAATTAAGTGGGAGTGGATAATTCCTTCAAGAAATAGTGGGACGTTTCAGAATACCTTTGGAGGAAACCTACTTCAACCTCCACAATTCAAGATGAAATTATGTGAGTGAGTGGTGACTTTGTGTGTGAGTAAGTGATAAAATGTGCCAAATTTTTAATAAGTTAGGTGTCACCCTGTAGCATGTGGACTTTGTGTGGTCCTTTACAAGTATTGATTACCTATCTTACTAGATGCCATTGGTACAACCTTACGGAATTTTAGATTCCCTAAAGAACTAGCATGTGGACATATGGGTCCTTACCAATCCTTTAAACTCCCTAATGTGATTTAATCTAAGAAATCTTAAAAAACTATCCTAGATTGCAAGCATGTGAGCATGTATGGGCCCGTTTCAATAATCTTTAAACTCCCTTAGTGATGTAAACTAAGAAAGTAGCTTCAAAATTATCCTATCTTTGCAACATGTGGGCATGTATGGGCCCTTACAAATTTAAGATGTTTTTAAAAGAAACTAAGAGGGGGCCCTAGGGGGGCTTTGTCCTCTCGTAAATATTTTGTTTTTAAGGGAGATGAAATCTTCCCTCAACCGTTTTTATGATTCTCAAGATCGCTCTATGGTGCGAGAGAAGAGCATACTCAATGATTGAATTTTTATTTATGGTCCCAATGCAAGTGTTTATATATGTGATAGTAAATGATTTAAACTTAACTTTTACAACCAAAACAAGCCATCCATGTGGCAAAATGAAAGAAAAAGAGGAAAAATATGGTTCTTTTGAACCCCCTAAGTGCCTATTTTTTGACTAACCCTTCATGTGGAGAGGCAATCTAAGTGTGGTGCATTTACAAATTGCATAGAATCAATATTTAAAAGGCTAGGGGCCTTCCAAACATCACAAAAATCTCTTACAATGTTGGAGTTCTGGACAGATGCCCGGGCCCTAGTTTAGACAGAGTCACATGTGGTGCCAATGTGCAGAGAAACAAGGACCTATTGGCACACTATGTGCAGAATGCCCTGAGAAACACAGTTTTGTTGGTGTGCGATGCTCGAAAGACGCCCCTGTGGGCTGGAAAACCCGTGCACGTTCTGATACGCGCCCAAGAAGAAAATTTTAAATGAAATTCTCCTCTTTCAGCTCTAAATTCATCTCTTTGCAGGTAGGACTGGGTTAGTTATTATCCCTGCAAGGTAAATAGATCAAAAAGAAGTGCTCAAACAACCCAAATATGGAGGAAATCGATACCTATCCCCAATATGGTCGCCAATCTGTTGTATCCTTTTCGCCACTTGGATGAGAAAAAGAGGGACACTTGCAAGTCCAGTTGGGTCAGCTGAATAGGACAAAAGTTAGTGTATGAGTCAAATGACTCAATCACATGAAATAAACAAAAAACTAAGCTAATAACAACTAAATAAATGAAACTACAATGCATAAGGGAATTAGAACCAAAATCAATCAAACAATTGACCAATATTCATGCCACCAATGGATAGATTGTATTAGTGGGAAAACACCAAAGAGAAAGGGATAATTATGGTTCCCCTCTTCCTCCAAGGGAGGGCTCTTGAATCCCCTATGTGAGAGCTCTTCTTACAAATGGAAAACTAGAAAGGAAATGGTGAAGAAATCCAATCTTATTCCCTCAAGAGGTGAGGTGAATAGCTTAATGAAATGATGCTAGTATGCTCCAAGAAGGAAAGAGGTTCCTTGTAGGAGAATAGAGACAACATAACAATACAATGAGATTCTTGAATTCATAGTGCACCCATGGCCTCTTTTTATAGTGAATCTTTGAGTCATTATCCAACCGGTCTTTAGTGTGAACAAGGGGCCCTTTAGGGCACCCTTAGGTCTTTGAACATCCCCCCACTCTGATTCAACTCAGATTTGAGGGTCAAATCAACTTGGGAGCTAAACCAGAAGTGGGTGAGGGGCCGAAAAGAACCATAAATGCATCATTCTCGGGTGTGCGTAGATATTTGCGTACATAGTCGCGCATCGGGTGCATGTGCACTTTTCCTGCATTTTTTGACTTGCGCACATGTGTGCGCTTCCTTTAGATTCTGAGTCCATGTTGATTTTATAACCAGTTGTATAGTTTTTGTGCCCTTTGGAAATAATTTTTTGGGGCTATGAATGAACTAATAGGTGTTTGGAGATGTTGGATTCCTGTAACCATTTGCAGATGAAATTTCAGTGATAAAACTGACCACCAAGCTTCAGTGGTGGAGATGGAAGATATGATTTCCAGCCATCTAGTTTCCATTTTAATTGACCCTGGTTCTAATATGAGTTATGTTTCCCCTCAAACTATTAAGAAATGTAAATTGTGGGAAGTAAAACATGTTAAATCATGGCTAGTGCAACTAGCCACTGGAACCAAAAGAAAGGTAACATAGGTCATACCAGCATGCCAATTCATTATGAATGAATTTCCACCCAAGAAACCATAATCATGCTCCCTTTAGGATCCTATGACCTATTGATTTGCATGAACTAGTTGGATGCCCATAAAAATAAGTTGGACTGTTACAATAAAACTTTGGAGTGTGAAGATGAAGAAGGGAGAAAAATAACCCTACAAGGTATTCAAAATATTGTCTCTGTGAGACAATATCATCCCTTTAAGTGAAGAAGTATTGTAGAAAAGGATGTCCTTTGTATGAAATACAAGTGTTGAACTTTGTTGAGAACAATAAACCAAGCCTAGAGGACCATCCCATATTAAGAGAATATAAAGATGTGTTTCCAGAAGAGGTACCAGGTCCACCTACGAGAAGAGATATTGAATTTTCAATATAACTTGTACCAGGAGCGGTGTCGGTGTCTAGAACACCCTATAGGATGAGTACACTAGAGCTAGTTGAGCTCAAACTACGACTAAAGGATATGTTGGACAAAGGATACATTTGGCCTAATGTGTCTCCATGGAGAGACCCAACCTTGTTTTTGAAAAATAAGGATGGAACACTCAGGTTGTGCATATACTATAAACAACTCAATAAGATGACCATTAAGAATAAGTATCCCTTTCCAAGGATCGATGACTTATTTGACCAGTTAAGGAGTGCTACAATTTTCTCCAAGATTGACTTGAGTTCTAGATACCATCAAGTCTGAATTAAGGATGAATACATCCACAAAACAACCCTTAAGACAAGATATGGGCACTATGAATTTGTGGTGGTGCCATTTGGGCTTACCAATGCACTAGCCACTTTTATGTGCTTAATGAATAATGTACTCAGTAAGTTCCTGGATATATTTATGTTGGTTTTCAATGATTATATCATAATCTATTCTAAGAGTATGGAATAGCATGAAGAACATATCAAATTATTTCTTCAAGTTATAAGAGAACATTAGCTCTATGTTAAGTTTAGTAAGTGTGACTTTTTCCAAAAACAAGTCCATTACTTAGGCCATGTTATTTCTGAAGAAGGAGAGGAAGTTGATCCTGACAATATCAAATCCATTATGGATTTGCCTACTCCAAAGGATGTATCTAATATCACATCCTTTATGGTCCTAGCAGGATACTATAGAAGGTTCATAAAGGGATTTTCCAAGACCGGTTTCCCAATCACCTCCATTCCAGAAAAGGGAGTTAAATTCATTTGGACATAAGAATGTGAAGAGAGATTCCAACAGATGAAATACCATCTAGCCAATGAACCTATGCTAAAGATTGCAGAGCCAAACAAGGACTTCCTTGTGTGTATAGATTTCTACAAGGAAGGGCTTGGAGGAGTCCTTATGCAAGAAGGACATGTGATTTGCTACGAACCCATAAAATCAAATGAGCATGAAATTAATTATGTGACCCATGATTTGGAATTGGTTTCCATAGTACATGCTTTAAAAATGTGGAGGAATTACCTCCTAGGTAGAATATTTGTGCTTATGACGGACCATAGTGGGTTGAGATAATTGTTTGATCAACCAAAACTCAATGCTAGACAAGCTAGATGGATGGCTCTCCTTAGTGTGTTTGATTTTGAAATAAAACATATCAGAGGAAAATAAAATAGGGTGGTTTATGCCCTTAGTAGAATCATGAAAGTGATTCACTTTGTAGCTATAAGCACCTTTGAAACAAATGTCAGGGAGAGAATCAAAAGTGCACAAGAAAAAGATGCATTTTTCAAGAATGTGAAATTATACTTAGAGAAAGAGCCCACAGTGTTGAAGTATGAGGGTTATCAATTGCTAAATGATGTCCTAATAACTTACAAAGGTAGGTTTTATATTCCAAATTGTGACGACTTGAAGAGGTTCATAATGGATGAACTACACAAAATACCATATACTAGTCATCCTGGTTATCAGAAAACAATCACAACCACAAGGAAACTATTTTATTGGCCCGAACTGAAAATGGACATATAAAATTACTTAGATAAATGTATAGAAGGTTAGAAGGTTAAGTCAAAGCACCAGAATTTTTCATCCCCTACCAATCCCAGAATGGAAATGGGAAATCATCACCATGGATTTCATCACAGGGTTACCAAAATCAACCAAATAGAATGGCGCCATTATGGTAGTTGTGGACAAACTGAGCAAGGTTTCTCACTTTGTTCTCGTCAAATCAACTTGCAAGGAAATATATATTGCCATTATTTTCATGAAGGAAATATTTATACTGCATGGCATCCCTAAGGAAATAATATCTGACAGAGATACAAAATTTACTTCATAGTTTTGGAAATCTTTTTTTGTTAGTTTTGAAACTAAATTTCTATTTAGTACAACATATCACCCTCAAACTGATGGGTAGATAGAGAGGGTAAACAAAGAGTTGGAATACATATTAAAGATGCATGTAATACATCATCCCAAGAAGTGGAAAGACTACCTACCACTGAGAGATTTTTCTTATAACAATGGCTATCAAGAGTCATTGAAGATGAGCCCTTTTGAGGCCCTCTATGGGAGACAATGTGATATTCCAATCAGATGGAATAACCCAGTAGACATAATTACAATCGGGCCAGATATGATAAAATAACTAGAACAACAAGTGGTTCAAATAAAACATAATTTGAAACTAGCTCAGGATAGATAGAAAATCTATGCAGACAGAAAAAGGACTCCTCGAGAGTTCAAAGAAGGGGATCATGTGTATCTTCGAGTTAGGCCCAGAAAAAGTTCCTTGAGAATGGGAGATTGTGCCAAGATAGCACCTCGGTATTGTGGACCCTTTGAAATTTTGAATAGATTGGGACATGTAGCATATAGACTAGCACTTCCTCCCACAATGAAGGCACGTAATGTTTTTCATGTTTTGTTACTGAAGAAATATGTACATGATTCTAATCATATAATTGATTGGTCTATGATTCAGGTGGAACCAGAGGGAGAATTCCTACCAAAGCCACAATGCATAATATATAGGAAGGGAATCCCACTCAGGAACAGAACCATTGCACATGTCAAGGTGCAGTGGAAACACTTTGGTCTAGATAAAGCTACATGGGAAATGGAGGATGCCATGAGACATGCATAACCATTTTTGTTTACTTCTTTACATACAAAGCATGTCGACAAGTATAACATCGAGGATGATGTTCCTTTAAGGGGGAGGGGATTTTAATACCTGTGTTTCCCCCAACTTGTAAATATAACTATTTTCCAAAAGACTCTAAGCAGACTGAGTATTTGTGGATGTTGGAATTGATGAACATTTTTGTTATAAAAGGTAATGTATGTATTTCTATTATTAAATAAAATAAATAGTGTTGCATAACTTTCGAAGGTTTTTTCCAAGGTAGCATGATGATATGAGAGAGATAGTGAGGGGAAACAAAAATGGTTGACATGACCCCCACCAGACCAGTACCTTACTGGATTTAAATTACTTAGACCCAGAACATTCCTCTGACCCAAAAATAAGTTACCAGTCAGGTTGGTAGTTGGGAAGTCCTCCTCAAGAGTTAATGAGGAGATGGGAACAATACCCATTTGAAAGAATTCTTGACCTGACCACAAAATGGGGATTCAGACCCATGCAGTATTGCTAAAGAAGGAAAAAAAAAGAAGGGAATTCATGGAAAGAGAGGATTACAAAGGAGATGAGTTGAGAGACCATTCTTCCTGAAGGAGAAGAGCGTGTGTAGCTCATAGGTTCTGAAGAGAACTAAAAAACAAGCTCGATCTAGGGTTCAAGAAGTTACTGCCAACGTTTTCAGTCCAAGTTGATAAATGAGGCTGCAGGAAGACAAGTGACTAAGGAAGCACTCGTTGCAGGCCCACTTTCTTGGTGAAAAGAAAACCAATTTCCAAGTTCCTATGGGAGGAGGAGAGTGGCCTCCATCCCTGACTGTCACTGAATAATAATGAAGAGTCTCTCTCAAAGAGTCATGAGCTAACTAGGGGGTGGTCAGCAGTAAATTCATTCAGGAGTTGTTGTTCCTACAGTTGGGTGGAAACGGGAACCCCTCTCAACAGTTACTTCACTATCATGTTGGTTCCCTTAATTGTGACTGTGGGATTTGTCCCATCATTAAACCTTGATTCACTTCTGGGTCACAAAGTGATGAGAACCATAGATCCAAGGACATTCGGGATCTCCCATGACCGTTGGATCTACACCATGGTCAATACGACATTCACCACTCTGGGAGAAAGGGAGTGTTAGGTGGGTAGAACCCTTGAACGTCTAAATCATGAAGTGACGAGAGTTGTAGATATCAGGATGCATCGAGATCTTTCTTGGTCATTGGATCTATGTCACGGTCAGTCTAACATTGGCCACTCAAGGAGAAATGGAGTGTTAAGAAGGTAGAACCCCCGAATGTTGAACTCGCAAAGTGATGAGAGTCGTAGATCTGAGGATGCTTCGGGACCTTTCCTGGCTGTTGGATATAAGTCAGGGTCAGTCCGGTGTTGACCACTCCGAGAGTAAGGGAGTGTTAAATGGGTAGAACCCCTGAATTCTGAAGTCACGAAGTAACACAAACCGTCCATCCAAGGGTGCTTTAGGATCCCTCCTAATCGTTGGATCTAGACCGTGTTCATCCTAACGCTGACCACTCCATAAGAAAATACTAAGTTACACAGCGAATTCCCTGAACATCGAAGTTGCGAAGAAACGGAGGCCATAGATATATGGATCTACGTGGTCCTATCTTGAGCGTGGGATAGAAGGGGTGTTGGGAGGTTGCTGGTGGGAGTTTGTGCTTCATAGCTCCAGGTGAATTCATTGAAAGGAGAAGATAGAGACTCCCAAGGTCTATCGATATGGAGCGACGTGGAATGCTCACGTCACCTAGGGTGACATGGACCCATGTTCGTAATGCCATTAGAACATGACATGTGTCACCCATTAAGGGGTCCATGTGTCATCTCTTCCCTCTGATGTGTGTCATCCACCTAACGCATGTCTTCTTGGCATAAAAGCTGGTGGAGTACCCAGGACACCGAGAATTCAGGACTTTAGGAACATGGAATGTTGGAATGCTGGGGTAAATTGGTCAAAGGTTTGGACCTACCTGTCCCTGCCTATGCATTTAACGCACCACCACGTGTAAGTGTGGACCCTTAAGGAGTCTGAGAATTTGGAACTCCGGAGGTTTGGGGGTGGTGTACTGAATAAGTTGAAAAGGTCAAAGGTTAGAACCATGTGGTAGGACTTTAGGGTTTCGGGACTCCGGAGGATATGCGATTAGAGAAACGGGCATTCAATGTCGAAGCACCAAATGTCGAAATACCTTAATCCTATGTGTGAAACGAGGATAAAGTTTCTCCATTGCATTTAATGATAGATGTATTTCCATCATAGATGTAGGAGTGTTGGGGAACTCCGAGACTTCGAGGAGCTTGGGATGGTACAAATGAGATGAACCCACGTGGGTGCCAATAACTCCTGAAGAGATTTGGGAGGGCGTAACTCCCAATCTAGAGCTCAGATTGGAGTATGGTAGTAGTTGTTATAAATCTCTTTATGAGCAGAAGAGGATGGACATCCTAGGAAGAGGATTCGAGATGATTAAGGAAAGAAAAATTTCAATGCCCCATCCCTAAAAAGGGTACTTAGGGGTTGGGTGTGTTACACTTGAGGTGAGGGAATTCACCATAATTGAACACTAGAAAGGGGATGGATCATTTGAAGCTAAGAAACATATTCTTGGAGTGTAAATGTCTATGAGAAGTTGATTAAGGGTGAAATTGAGATTACTACTAGTGGAAGAGAGTGGATCTACTACTTGAGACATATATGGTCATTTTGGAATCCTGGTGTGAGTTTTGGATAGGGATTTCACATCTCCAAATTGTTTGGCGGGAACACGCTAGTGGAGTGCTAATGCTTAGAATAGGTAATAATAAGAAGAATATGAATTGTTGAAGGAAAGAGGATGATATGGAATCTAGTTCTCAAAGGTGCACAGATAAACATGGAGAGAATAATTGGAAATGTGCACCATAATCATAGAAAAAATCTGGACGGCTTCAACAAGACTGATGGAGTGAATTTTGGATCATGCGTGGTGATAGGATGGCAGCGTAAGTGTCGGGATAACAACGATGAAAAAAAAATATTATAATGGAGTTGAAAATTTTCATTGCATGTAAATGGGAATAAGACTATAAGACTTGGTTAGGCATGTGTACTCTTGGTAAATAATTAGTAAATTCTGGAGGTATACCTAGGTGATGGGGGTGGGGCATGTTGGATTCATTGATACCCTGGTTATAGAATTTGAGGGGGGATAGGACCTAGATATGAGTGGTGCAGACTCACTTTCTATCTTGGCCAAATTTGGTCAAGAAAAATACCAAGTCAAGTTTAAAAGGAGGGAATGTTAGGTTAAACCTAACTCGATGAAAGAGTCAAAGTTGTTAGGTCAACAATAGTGGTTTCAAGAACATGGTATTTTTGAGTCATGGTATTTATCCCATGTATTACATGTAATGAATCCTTTAAAAATATTGGGGATACTCCATTGTAAGGTTCCAAGAGGTGAGCAATGAAGGCTCAATTGGATAACTTGGTTGGGTTTGGTCAAGGGACTAATAGATATATTGGTTGGTTTTTCTCAGTTTGGTTTTCCATGATCAATCGTGTTTCATGATTTATTTATTTATTTTTATGAATTGAAATACTATTTTTTCTCACATATGTTTAAAACTATCAATTTCCCACCAATATTTGACATGGGAATGGATTCGAGGACTGTTAATGTGATCTTTGATGTCAAATTATTTTTTAGCAAAGTAATAACCATTTAATAGATTTATTCATTTCTCCAAAGCATTTGCATCTATCTGGCCTTAAAATAAAGGATATCAAAGTTAATTTGTACATTGAAGGGTTTCACACCTCTAAAATGGTTGCTTTTTAAAGGCGCCTTAGCTTTCATTGGAAGTCATTGAAGGATTTTTATGAAATTGTCCATCATCACGTTCATTTATCGTGTGAGGGATTCCTTGAGAAACAACTTGATAGGATATATTTCTCCATAATATCTCTTTTATTCCACCATGAGAGACCACTTGGGATAGCGAGAGTGGTTTTCCCTAAGTGAAATTAGCTCGAGCCCCAAATCTCTTACCCTAACCTCGTCAGGGACATGCACCAAGAAACAACAAAGAGCAGATTGCTATGATACCACTAATCTAGATTATATAGAGAACAAAATAAAATGTAGGAATATGAATGGAAACACACAAACACATACATATAAATATTGTGGATATAATAGTAATACAACGAAACCCAAATTCTATTAATGAATGAAATAGAAAAATAATGTAAGTTGCAAAGAAATACAAACTAACTAGAATGGTGGTAGCTTGTCTCTAAAGAGAGAGGTGTCAGTTATGCTCATTTGCAAGAACACATTACTAGAGGAAAAAAATTTCCTTTTATCATAAAGTACTAATCCCTAAGAGAAAAAACCCTAAATATCCAAAACCTTAACCCTAGGAGACGAAGTGCCATAAATATTATGGACCCTGAGGTGGTTAGTTGATACACTAACTTCAAAATGGCATAAATTTTTCATACCATCTATTTTCAGGTTGCACAGTAGCTCATTGGAAATATATAACTTAGAAGTACTATTGTTGGCAGGCCATACCCACCTGAGGCCCCCGAATGGTTAAAAAACATTGTTTAAGGCCTCAAAATGGCCTCGGAAGTTTAGGACCCAAACATTTGTAGATAAAATAACTAATAAGATGGAGAACCATCTTGAGTTAGTGGAAGAAGTGGGTGGCCACCAATGTCCACCTAGATCACATGATTTGTTCTAGAAACATAGTGATCTAGAAGTTCATATTCTCCTTGATCTTAATGGTTATATTGATTTGTGACTTAACAACCGATTGGTCCATGATCTTTATTTAAAGAGCATGGAGGGTCATTTAATGATGATTTGTTGTGAGAAACTCTCTTGTAAAATATTATTCTTTTGCATTAATATATTTCCTCAAGTGGCCATGTTGGTTAAGGCCATGAACTGCTTCCCTCTTCAAGGGTTTTAACCACACAAAAACATCAGTGTATTGATCTTTGATCTGGTTGTATGAGTAGTTATTGAAGGTATTCATCCTATTTGTGAATACCCTATTTTGTGGAACATCATGTCAAGGTAAAATCCATTATATAGATCATATTAAGTATCCTCTTCAATATTCACACTAGCTCATAAACTTATACAATTTTCCAAGTTTAAGTATGGGAGGATCATTATTAACCCCTATTAGGTGTGTCAGTACCCAAGAAAAGGTGTATTTTCCAAGAAACCCATCAAGGAATATGTGTAATATGGTTTTTGGTTTACATCATTGTGATGGCATAGTCATGAAAGGTTATGTATGATATTCATCCTTATGAGCTCCTTCGTATGAGGGATTTCTTAGGAAATGGGTTTCCCTTTCCTTGAAACAGTTTCTTTCCAAGCCCTTATTTTCCTTTTTATTTATTCATTCAACCTTTTTTGGATTTTGATTTCAATTTGCTAGGCCCTTTTTATTGGGTATGCATTTATTTCATAGGACTTAGGGGGATGGCCTCTTAGTGAGGGGGAAGATATCATTCTTATTTATTCATTCTTGGCTCTTTACTTTACTCTTCTTTTTTCTTTGTTTTTCTTTGCATTTTGAGTTTAACATTTTTGCTTTCTATATTATTTTTTATATCAAGTTGTATCAACCTTGAGCATTCTAGTTCCTTCTTCTCATGGGATTATGAGGCATGATCCTTTATGGGTGAAATATGAAATCCAACCCAAAATAAGGAATAATGAATATGGGGAGGATGGAGCATGTTACATATGGATTTGGATATAGACATGTTACCCCTATCAAGGATCCCAATAGTAAAATGTTTCCCAATAGTGATAACAATTGACTGAGAGGTGATGATGACCACCAAGGTGAAACAAGGAAAAGGGTATAAATTCAAGGCATCATGATCCATAATCTAATTCAACCCATAATCATTATTTCCATGTCAAAAAGATCGATCATTAACAATTAATATGAAGTATAAAAACAAGGCACCTCATGTATGTCATGCACCATATCATTTGATGTGAGTGAGATGAGCATAAAGTAGAAGGAATATGTGGGAAATTATCTATGGATAATCCTAAACATCATCATCAGAATTGTTTTCTGTGATGTTGATCATGGGAGAAAAACTATCCTCTAGTTACTTTGCAATACAAATTCATTCCTCACTATCTATGTAATCATAATCTCTTCAATACAATAATAATATTTGCAAATAATGTAATGGGAAACAATATGGAGGACTGATAGCTCTAGAATGATATCTCCGAGATGATAGCTCTAGAATGATATCTCTGAGATGATATCTATAGAAATGGTATCTTTGGAATGATAGCTCTGAAATGATCGCTTTGGAAATGGTAGCTCTAGAAATGATATCTCTAAATGATAACACTAGAAATTATATCTCATAGAGATAGAACATAGATATGCATTGGTTGATCTTCCACATAGATAGCATGTAGAGATACATTGGTTCGTCTCACACACAGATGGAATACAAATAACACTCAAAGATACGTTGGTTCATCTCCCACACAAATAACATGCAAATAGAAAGCATATATAACACTAACAGTTCATGTGCATTCCTCCAACAACTATAACATTTGTTCTTGATCAACATGTAGTTATGAGTATCTCTCAGGGTTCATTACACAAGAAATGTGAAACTACAAGGAAGAAGAAGACATGGAGAAAGAAGAAAAAATATGGGTTGGGAAGACATTCTTCAATGAAAAAAGTGTTGAGTAACACGATAGTGAGAAGGGTGCATGTGAGAGGAGGTAACGTAGATTGAACGGCCTTGTGTCTCAATACTAGTAACTATTCTTGGATTTTTGAGGTTGTGAATCATAGGACTTGTATATTAGGTGTGGTTTACAATGCATCTAATAATGAGTCATGAAAACCTGGACTTTGGTGAAGAGTGTCATTATTTAGGTTGATGTTTCTCCTTTATCTCAATGGAATGAACAACACTATAATGAAGACATTGACAAGAAGAAGAAAGTCATTTTTTCCACCAAGAAATAGAGTACCGAGGAGAGAGAATCCACATCCAAGGAGGAGAAGAAAACATGTTTTGAGGAAGATTGAGAAGCGAGAAGATCATGCAGTTATCTAAAAAACACCAAGGATCGTATACCATTGACAAGCCTCGAATACTCTACATAGGAATACATTTTATTAATGTGAGCAACATATAAATACATTGAGATATGACCTTCGGTTTCATATTCCAAGAGGTCTGGTGACTATTTATATTCATATATGACTCTTTATACTTATCCTAAATGAATAATAATAATAATATTTACAATATACCATAATCCATAGGATTAGGTACCTATCATTCCTTGCATGTTAGTCTGTCAATGATACCTTATGAATTAGTGTGCCATGGAATATTGATCATTCCTCACCTACATTTCAATGATAGGATAGTAACTCAAGTCTGCTTGGTTGGCTTGTCAATAAAGCCCCATCCATAAGAGAGGAGGAAGCAAGGGATAGTTGTTGGTTTATGTCCTTGATAAGAGGGATTATGAATTGTATGTTTCTCATTTGCTGACCTAGATTTAAATTCACCTATCATCTTTGCTTCATTACATAATGCTCCTTACCTCCCTCTCTCATAAATGCTAAGGGGCATGGGAGCAACCTCCTAATATGTTGATCAATGAATGTTGGCATAGGGTACTCCCCTGACTGTGTGAAGCTATCCATTGGTTAGTGAATGAAGGAATCCTTCTCCAAGATTTTGAATTTTGTCCTTGACTTCTTAGCTATACTCGTTTCGTCCAATGGATCATTTTACTTATAGATAGTTAGTTATCGTTTGGGTATAATAATTTGGTTTCATTGTTGTTGACCTTATTTAAGCATGTTGTTGATTCCTTAATGTTATCTTGATATACATAATCTATAATTGAATAAATATATGGTGTTGTGGAGGTAATTGTTTTGCTTTTGCATTTCACGGATTTGTAAATGTTTTCTTGACTTTTCAAAATCAATGGAGGAATACATGTGTTAGTTTGTGAAATTAATTGTTTCTTTGTTGGGTTTGTTTTGGTTTAGGATTGGTCAAACATTTTGGAGGAGCACAGTGAAGTTAGTTTTCCTCCATAATTTTCAAACCATCCTATTTGTTTGTAATTGAATGGTAACTTTTGTTGTATCTTCAAATGTTAGTAACATTGTGCATTCTGTACTAAATTTCATATTATGTTTAGAGTTAATGGATGATCAAAATAATAATTTTATAAAAGTAGGTGTTCTTATGTTGGGTTTGTTCTGGCTTGGAAGTTTTTGCAAATTTCATAGGAGCGAATGTCTGTGATTTTGATGTAGGTTTTACAAGATGGATTTAGTTGAATTCATAAATCAATATCTCTAATTATTTTTCCCAACTCTATTAATTTATTGCATGACGATAATGGATGTTATGGAGGATTGAGTCGATGACAATGTGGACATTGGGGATTGGATTTCATAAGAACTATGATGTCATTTAATGATGTTAACAATCTTAAATCTCTTTATATTTTGTCTTCCATTTAAACTCGTAAGACTTATATATATTATGTTAATGAATACTTTCCTTTAGCTTCCTAGTTTTCAAGTGTTACAGTGTTTTACGTTGCAATGTTCTCTTTACACAATGTCGTAAGAACCTCAATTATTCATCCTCTTATAATTTTGTCTATTAAGTATCCTATAATGTACTTGGATACATTAACTTTATTGTTAAGTATCCTCTTAAAAAGGAAGAAACTTGAAAAATGCAAAACTTTTAAGCACAAAGTAACCTGTTAATGTAGTTTAATTGTTTACATCTATTACAAATTCCCTACTTCCTTGATCAACCTATTAAATTTGAAAATGTAAGGTACTTCATCCAGTATTTAAATAAATTCATAATTATAAACACAACTCAAAATCCACCATGAGATAAATATATAAATCATGGATCCAAAAAGGTCACCTATAAAATTAGGCAGAATTCATTAGTCGTGTGCATAATATAATTTCAATATTAGACTAGAACACGTCATTACCTTATTCTGTGTTCGGGCCCACAAATTAGTTTGTTTATTTGAATATCTGAGCTTTGTGTAACTTTAGAAAAACGATTTCCTAGAGTATCTGTTTGGATGAAAGAGACGAGTCCGATTCTTTTCTTCATAATGTTTAGATAATTATAATGAAAGGGAAATGTGAATACGGGATCACCTTTTACTTTTATTTTTTACATATAAATGTATTAAAAAAATGTATATATACACTTTTTTGTTTGTATTATAGATAGGGGTTGGTTAGCTGTTCTACGAAATAGTTTTTTTCATTGGAATCTTGAGATAAATTTACACGAATTATTATTTTTTGTTGTTCAAAATTTATTTTTGAATTCAGAAATAGATTCAGCGTGCTGAAAAACTCCAAGGGCACTCGGATTATATATAAATAATCACTTAAATCTACGAATCCAACAATTTGTCAGGGGTCAGCCCCCATACATGGTCTTATGACTTTGCGAAGACCTGTGTTTTTGGTAAACAGTTGCTCGGGCCTGGTCACTGCGTCCTCCTGAGGAGGCACCCCTTCTCCCAAAGTTACAGGGCTATTTTGCCGAGTTCCTTAGAGAGAGTTGTCTCGCGCCCCTAGGTATTCTCTATCTACCTACCTACCTATGTCGATTTCGAATACAGGTACCTATTTGTTAAAGGTCGTTTGAGCTTTTCCTGGGCAAGCATGGGATAAACATATCCAAAGATTTAATTATGAATGTTTTAGTGACT
Organism: Picea engelmannii; assembly: GCA_009831015.1. Classification (NCBI taxonomy): domain Eukaryota; kingdom Viridiplantae; phylum Streptophyta; class Pinopsida; order Pinales; family Pinaceae; genus Picea; species Picea engelmannii. The sequence continues at coordinate 1,284 of ML835527.1, read as the reverse complement.
ACTAGTGGTGAAGAGAAAAGGATATGAATGTCCCAAATTTAACAATACGCTAAATTTTTCTTGTAAATTTTGAGGCAAGAGAATGAGTATACATTATTGGCATATTTGTATTTTTGTTTGGCGTATCTTTTTATTTTTATGTAATAAGATACTTTTCAGGTAAAGGAATTAAAACATTTCTTGTAAATGTGTGAGGCTTGTAAATGAGAAAGTCAATTATGTAGGAATGGGAAAATGATAAATTAAGAAGTTGAAAACAAACATAACATGTTTGATAAAATGTGTGTAATGCAATAAAATCAATTAAATTTTGAGGTAACTTTAGTTAAGACTGTGAAATGCAATGAAATTAATTACTATAAATTCTATGTTGCAACCTTGTATTTGTTGAATCTTATTTAGAATTATTGCATATATAGAAATTCTTGAGGGTATATCATTGGATCTCTCATATAATGATGCACCTTCAATCACCTCATAAAGAATAAAACTTTGTTTAGTGCATACCTATTGTTGTGTCAGAGGGCCTTCACACATGAAAGGGAAGAGAGCACTCTAAACGAGTTTCAGAGAATATTATACCACCACCATGAGGGATTTTCAACAAGACTTGTGTAGCAATAGCCCATCCAAGGATCTTTGACATAAATGTTGTGCAACAAAAACCTGTCCAGGGCTCTTTAACAAAAATGGCAGTAAGTGTGCAAGATAAGGTATAAAATATCAATTCTATGTTTAAATTTTGAATTTATTGACAAAACATTATGTAAATGGACATGGTTCATTCAATCTTAATGTGCGCCAAACCAGGGTTTAAGTTACAATGACGTCATAATAATGTGGGCTATGGAGAGGCTCTTCTTCACGCATGTGCAGAGCCGAAGAAAATACAAGAGGAATTAGTTATTGTAAATCCTATATTGCATTCATCTGGTAAAGAAATCCAAAGAGGCCCAAAAATCCCTATCATGATGTACATACCTATGCCAAGAAGTCCTTGAATCAAAACTAAATGATTTCTCAGAGAAATCTTGATTGCCTCAATTTGACTATCATCGAGGCTAGTGTTTTGTCTAGATTTTAGCAAATTTTCCAGTCCATGGACCTAAGCTCTCATGGCATTTGTTTTTTTATAACCTTGGACAAAAATATCATTGGAAATGTTGGACATTGAACATCAATAGAGATATTAATTTACACATCACAAATGATGGCAAAAGCCAAATCGCATGGTGAAAATTCCATGGATCCTATGCCAAGGAACCAACACATGTCTCGCTAGTA
>ML835526.1:18311-30262 GCA_009831015.1 Picea engelmannii | reverse complement strand
GGTTAAAAAATGAAAGTAGTCTCTCTAAATGTTAGAGGAGTGGGGGGTGCTCCAAAGTTTTTATCCCTCAAGCGAATGATAAAAATGATAAATCCAGATATCTTGGTAATACAAGAAACTATGGTTAGTGTGATTAGGGCACATGAGGTTTTCTCTATTTTGTTACCTAGATGGAAGTTATGTGGGGTGGATTATTGTGGGTTATCAGGGGGATTATTGACTTCCTGGAACCCTATAAAAGTTGATTTCAATGCTTATTTGACTCCTGCAGGAATCCTTTTGGATGGTTTTTTTATGGATCTCAACAAAACTTTGAAGCTTGTAAATTGTTATGGTCCATATGGGGATATACAACTGTTTTGGGATTTTGTGAATATGTTTGGTTTATTGAAAGATCTTGCTTTATTACTGGGTGGCGATCTGAATTTTACACTCTCTGGAAGGGAAGTTTGGGGTACTTCTTCAAGAATTGATCCCTTGGAAACATATTTTAACCAACTGTTACAGGAAAAAGGTTTAATATATGTGGAACCTGTTAAATTGATTCCAACTTGGAGAAATGGTAGAGGAGAGCATGATTTTATTGCTAAGAGATTGATCACTTTTTAATTAATGAAAATTTGGCACTCTCGGGACTCATATTTCGATCATGGGTGGTAAATGCAAAGATCCCATATCATATGCGAGTGGTTTTCCAATTGGAACAAGAATCGGAAAAGATAAATTACCCCTTTAAATTCAATTCAGTCTGGCTTGAACCAGACTTTGTGAAATTAGTTCAAACCAAGTGGCACAGGTTAGTGATATCAAAGATCTCTTATCCTATTCATACTCTAGTTCTTAAACTAAAGATGCTAAAATATTTGGTCATTAGTTGGGAAATGAATAAAACGATTTTGTCCAGGGAGGAACTTTTCTAGCTAGAAGTGGATTTAGAATTAATTTACACAGACTCTCTGAGGGGTTTTGAGAGGGATGTTGGCACAGGGGCAGACCCAGGGTTCAATGCTTCAACAACACACCAACAAAACCCTAACTATCGACCCTTTCGGCAACACCTGTGAAGCAGATGAAGTCTCACCCGAGGTAGAGACAAGGGTGGTTGCAGGACTCAAGTGTCTGCAACCTAGCTGGGACACAGATATGTGATTATAACACTTAACAGAGCACTTAGCAGTTAGCATTCATTAGTATTCAACCAATATTTACTTCACAGATAAAACCCTAATTACAGAGCAGCACAGGATTCTATCAGATCTAACACATCTAAGCACTTAGCCTATGGAAATAGATCAGATCTAGCACTTTATTCACATCACTACACACTAAACTATCAGATTCATCTAAACATACATTATTGCACTAAGCATCAATCACATAAACAATATAACAACCATAATGCACAAAGAAACCATGACACAGGATATAGGTGGTTCACCCCAACGTGGGGCTACGTCCACCAACTCTTCTCTTCTTTATTATCTTTTGTCAATATTCTTTCATGCATAGAGCCCAAACACCCCACTTCGCATAGGACAGGAGATATGCGTGCACCTCGCCAGATCCTCCTTCCCAGAGTTAGGTCGTACACTAAGCCTCCTTACACAGTCTTTGCACAAAGCACTACAGATGATCCACACTTAGCTCTACAGTCTCAAAATACGCTAAGCACAGAGTCTCTTACAATTACTTACACTTAGCGCAATACTTAGCACCTAGCATCACCCACACAAAACATGTCCCTTCTTACATCGCCTAGATTTCTATTTATACATTACAAAAATGGCCTAAACATGGGTAAACCCATGGGCTGACATCCCATACCCATTACATAAACCCTAATCCCAACACTACCCTAAAAAGGGGCCGAGATTCCGCGATCTTCGCTTCAACTTGCGCTCCGCCTTCGACCAGCCTATCGAAGTCCCACAATAAGTCAAACAAGACCAAGGATCTCCAAAACTTGGTCAAGGGCCAACAAGGGAGGAAGATAAGGTTTTGGTTGCAGAAAAGGAGAACAAAAAAATGGAGCTTTTAAAGCAGGAGGAGGAGACCTGGAGACAAAAATGTTGAATAACTTGGCTTGCTTGGGGGGATAGGAATACAAAGTTCTTTCATTCCTTTGCAAACTTTAGAAAATAGAACAATGTTATTTGGGATATCAGATTGATGGATGGATCTTTACTTACAAGATAAAGGGACTTAAAAAAAGAAGCAGTGGATTATTTCAAAAATATTTTCAAAGCTCGGAAAATCTCTCAATAGTTCACCAATTGGAGGTTATAAAGGTTTACCCTAGAATTTTTTCTGAGGTTGAAGGACAAAGAATTGCTAATCATGTATTGTTGTCTGAGGTGTTGACTACTTTGAAAGGATTTGTAGTTTCTAAAAGTCCTGGGCCAGATGGATGGACAATTGAATTCTTCTGGGAGTTTTTTGATAGATTGGGTCCATAACTGTTAGTAATGGTGGAGGAGTCTAGATTAAAAGGGAAGTTTAATGGAGCACTAAATGAAACCTTTCTAACGTTGATACCGAAAAGTGATAATCCAGGTTCCTTTGCAGACTTCAGACCCATTTCCCTTTGTAATCTGATTTATAAGATAATTACCAAAATAATTGCTACTAGAATTAAATCCTTTCTCTCTTCTGGTATTTCAAAGGAATAGTTTGGTTTCTTGGAGAATAGACAAATTTCAGATGCTATAGGAGTGGCACATGTGGCTCTACATAGTATAAAGGTTAAAAATATCAAAGCTTTGGTCTTGAAACTAGATATGATGAAATCCTATGATAGGGTTGATTGGAGGTTTCTCAGATTGGTTTTACTTCAGATTGGGCTCAGCCTTGAAGCTACATATTGGATTATAGGATGTGTCAGCTCTGCAAATTTCTTTGTTTTAATTAATGGAAGTCCTTCCTATTTCTTCAGGAGTTCCAGAGGTTTAAGGCAAAGATGTCTTCTTTCCCCTCTACTTTTTTACTCATTTTTGAAGGATTGAGTAGAATACTTTTACATTCTGTTGAAGAAGGTAAAATTGAAGAAGTTCGGGTTGCAAATGGAATTAGACTTACACATTTACTCTTTGTGGATGATGTTATATTATTTGGAAATGACAATTTATTAGAATGGAAAGCTATAAAGGAAGCACTTGACTTATTTTGTAATGCCACTAGTATGTCTTTCAGTTCTTAGAAGTCACTATTTTTAGAAACAAGATGGACAGAGGAGGAGCAATCGCAATTAAAAGAACTTTTTCCATTTGAGGTAAAAAATTTAGAAGGATTCAAATATTTGGGTTTTTTTCTAAAAGCTAATTGTTATACTAAGGTTGACTAGAGCTGGCTGCTAAAAAAATTGAGAAAATGATTTCAAATTGGTGTCATAGATGGCTCACTTTAGGAGGTAGGTTTATTCTGGTTAAATCAGTTTTAGAAAGAATTCCCGTTTATTGAATTTCTATGGCTAAGATTCCAAAAGGTATCTTAGACAGAATCAAAAGAAGAATGTTTGGTTTTTTATGGACGGGAAAAAAAGAAAAGGAAAGCATACATTTGGTAGACTGGAAAAGGATGGCTAAGCCAAAAAAGAAAGGGGGATGGGGTATTAAAAATATTTTTTATTTTGGTAAAGCCTTGGCGGCAAAGAGTTTATGGAGGAGTCTAATGATACCAAGTCTTTGACATGAAGTGATTCTAAAAAAGTATTTAAAGAATAAATCTGTAGTGGAATGGTTAAGGGAAGAAAGAAAAAAACTTGAAAGGTATTTCAAACTGTTCAAGAGCTCTTACTTTGTCTTTACCCGTCATTACATACTAGCTTGTTTGGAAGCTGGGGAATGGTTGGGATTAGACTAGGTGTGGATCCATTGATTGGAACTCAATCTTTTTATAAATTAACTACAAATTTAGTAACTACCTTCCTTTCAAAAGCCATAAAGTTTCTATCTCAGGTTGCTTCTCCAGTTGATGGTGATCTTAATGGTTTTTATTGGAAAAAATGTAGAAATGCTTGGGCTTTCTGGTGAACAGAAAGAGGAATGGGAGTTATATGTGAAAGGATTAAAAGTTTCTGGGTTTATGCTAAATAATGAAAATGATTCTTTAGTATAGTCTTGGGATCATAAAGGAGGAACAAGCAATGCAAAACAAGCATATGAGGTTCAATGTTTAGTTGATATTGAGATTGATACAAAGGAGTGGACATTAGAGTTATGGAAGTGGCATATTCCCTTAAGATTAGAACATTTTTGTTGGTTGATGTTTGAAAACATAATTTTAACTTGGAATAATTTAACTAAAAGAAGATTTTCCGGTCCTAGTAGATGTGGGCTCTGTGGAGAAAGGGAGGAGTCGATAAATCAATTGATGGTTGAGTGTTTTTTCACCAAGGAGGTTTGGAAGTCAATCTTAATTGTTTTTAAAATACAAAAAGATTGGGGATTTGACCAGCTAAGTCATTGTTTCCAGGATTGGTTAAAGGAGATGAATTATATGAAGGAATTACCTTGTTACATTGGTTGGGAGATTTGGAGACATAGAAATTTGATTATTTTTGAAGATCATAATTTGTCTCTTAACATAGTTTGCAATAGAATTCTACAAGATGTGAAAGAAATAGAAAGAGTACAATCTACTAAGAAACTAAGAATTGTTAGGCCGCCTTTGTTAGAGAGGAATATGGTTGTTGGTTTCTTTCATGGAGCCTCATAAGATGGGGGCTTGAGGTGTGGGGCAAGAGATATTCTAAAAAGTCTAGTTTTGGGTAATTACAGTATAAAAATGAATTGTGGATCTGGAACCAACACCAGGGGTGAGATTATGGCTTTATGGATTGTCTTGTACTTTGCTCATTTAAAATAGGTATCCTGCCTACAATTGGTTGGTGACTATAAAGTAATCATTGACTGGTTTTCATTTAAAAATAATACGCAGGTGATAAATTTACAATCGTGGATATGGAGAATTCGCCAATTAAGTGAACATTTTCAGACTCTAAAAGCTCAACATATTTACAAGGAATACAACAAGTAAGTTGATCATATGTCTAAACAGGATTTATAGATGGAGGAAGGTGTTCTTTTATGTAAAGAGCCTAAACGTTACGACTACAAGTGAAGCAAAAAGTGCATTTTTTGTTTATTTTTTAGGCAAGAAGGCGACGACGACAATAGTTGAACCACACAACTTGACCACGAACACACACCCGCAGAGAAAGCAACAGACAACTACAACTCCACGCACTAGCATAAGAGAAACTAGGTGAAACATGTGTAAGGAAACAAAGAGAAACAACTACCCGCCCGACACACACCGACAACGCCTACAGACTAAGGGACACCATCCACAAATCTAACACAACGGTTCCAACGGCCATTAACTAGAACTTCTATGGCGCGCAACCAAACACACGAAGGCGTTAAAACCCAAGCGCCATCAACAGCTACAATGAACAAACGCCCTCAATGGGATGCACAAACTTCGACCAAGTCATCATTTGCCTCTATCCGATAGGGCGCGCTATGATCCCCTCGTCAAGAATCATGCCGCCCCAGGTGATAGGTGCGGAAATACCCTGGCGCACATGACCTATCCGGACCAAGGACTCAAGATAAATCCAAATCGCTCGTAGAACAACTTAACTGGCTCAAGATAAATCCAACTAGATCGGAGAACAACTTAACCATCCCAACACATGACGAAAAACCCTAGTACCCAACCGACAAGTCATCAAGACGACTATGACATTCTTATGACACAACAACTTCCTTGCGCAACAAAATCAATCTGTACATAATAAAAGATTATTATTAAACAATCGCTTGTTGCAACTAAAATGCAATCCCAAGATCAGATAAGTATCTATCGCTATCCTTTAAAACTGACACTACAAGAATTTAATTGTTGTCTTTAAATATAAATTTGTTGACCGTTAATGACCTTGCCATCTTTTAATTAAAAATTGTTAACATGCTATCAATAAAATCAAGGTCACTGTGCTATTAATAAAATCTCTATCCTTTATCCATAATATCTATTTAAACAATCAATTATATAGGTGTTCTTGAAACAAGATTTCCATGATATATAAAAATGAATTTACACTATATGCATAAAAATGGTTTTACACTATGAACATGATTTACACTATATATAACTGTCCTTGAAGAAGGATTAACAATATATAAATAAAAAAATGAGTTTACACTATGAAAAAAAATTACACTATATATATAAAAAAAGGATTCACACTATGAAACGGGATTTACACTATATAAATAAAGATGAAATTAGCAAGAGGATATCTTTTGTATCGCTGTCATAATAAAGAAAAAATTCTCTATTAATCAACAAAGACTTCCGTCAGTAAAATTTCATTGTTGTTCAAGCACTAAGCTAAAACGCCTCCACCAGATTCGCAGTCAAGATTAAAACGTTGTCTGTGGATATTCGTCTTGTATTAAAGAAAAATAACATCATTGCTATCTACAGGAAAGCAGGTAAAATAAAATTTATAAGGTAAAAACCGCACCACAGGAGAGTTGCAGATTTTTTATGCACTGCCAAGCATTGGCATGTTGTCTAACATTTAAAGGTAACTCTGACTATCTTTCACCAAACACTGAGGTTCAAAACGCAGGTATTTTTCCAATTTTAACGCAGGAATTGGCATAACCAACACACCATCCATAAAGATTTAATGATTTCGCATTAATAAATATGATGTATATACAAAAACGTAGAGTAACTAACTAAAATAGCTGACATTTAATCTACCAGATCGCAGAGTGAATAATGACGTTGCTGGGTAATTATAAATCGTTGAATTATATCGCCAAGAAAACTCGCGGTCTAGATTTGTGTGATCAGAGCAAGTTTAAATCATTGTCTACATTCATTTCGAAGGAGAATTTAACTCCACAAAATCTACAGTAAAAGGTCCATGACCACCAGTTTGCTGGCAAGGGTTCCTAAACACGCAAGTGTAAATAACAGGTTCGTTGGCGTTGGGGTCAGCACAAGAATGCAGCCAAACAATGTATCTCTCGTTTCTTAAAAACACACTGAAAGGGCAGGTTATACAAAGCTGAAAACGTAGACTAGAAAGGGTTGAGCTCAAGCTGAAGATGTTCTAAACTTCCAATGCTATGGGTCTTAATTTTATGTGTCTGTTGGGTACAAAAGAAGCCATTAAATGGGTTGCTAAAAATACTATCAAAACTGATAACACTGCCATAAAATAAATGCATATATAAAACCAACTGAAAATGTAGACAAAAGTGATAACTGATAATTCCAACAACGTGAAATACAATTTGTAGTCTAGAAGGGTAAGATCACAATCTAAAGCATGACAAGGTTGCATTCTAATGAGGGGGGAAAATGCTTACTGTAAAATGGTAAAACACAGAGTTAAAAATTTGGGGACGCAGAGTTAAAAACGCAAGGGTAATCAGCGGTTCACGGATATGATTGATAATAATGGCAGAATTACTCAACGCAAGAAGGCGCAAAGACCCTCAATTAGACAAGAACAATCAACAGGGGTAGATAGTTGGGAAAACATCATTCGCTCATCATCCACGCACAAAAAAGTAGGGCATTAGGATCTATAGGTCTATTAACATCGAAGTGACGACCGTCGATCCGAATCCTGGCTGACTGCTCAAGCGTGGACTAATGAACTAGGGATGAGGACGAAGTAAAAAAAACACAACTCTTGACAACAATTCAATAAAGCCAATAGGACAGTCACAACATTCAGGGATCGAATGTCGAGGGAATCAAGTCAAGCAATGAGCTTAAGGCTATGGGGAAGTTAAGTTCTCGGTTAAAACGCTAAATCAAACACTTTCTTTACACAATTAAAAGTACATAAATGAAAGCGTAAAGTCAATAGTAATCTACCCTGCAGAATAAATGCATGTGTACCGTAGCCCAAGTCACTCGCTCCGAGTCGTTGTTTCGCGTGCTCCATCCCGCTCCCGCTTGCCGACCGATGTGACTTCACTGGTACCTCCCAACCAATGCTAGGGGTACTCTTCTTCCCCCTTATCCCCCCGAGCCGCAAAGGGGCCACGTACACTAATCCAGAGAATAACTAGCTCCCAGCTCGCCTCGCAAGGCCGAGCTACCACTCCTCACCGAGCTGGGTATCCCAACTCCCACAAGATAAGTCAGTCAAGTCTAAAATTCAACAGTGTAATGTTACACATGACAGAAGAGATGCATCCTCCTTTTCCTCCTCCTCCTCCCTCCTTTATATAGAGTTTCTAAGTCATTTTCTTTTCCAAGTTCCCATTTAATTTATTGTTCAAAAATTAATTCATAAAAATCCTCCCTGTACATGTGTCACCCATCCCCTTCGTTGCACCAGAAATTAATTTCATTAATTATTTAACAACTCCTATTTCCCTCATCCACCTAAAAGCATTCCTAGAAACGCTCCTAGGTGTCCCCATATTCCCTTACATAATTTAATGACTTACCCCCTTACTAATTTACTAGTTGAGTTCAATTTAGAAAGTTCTTAAAGGCGAGATTCCTTGCTAAGTTAGTCATTCTGCTTTTTCCTTATGTTTCCCTTTCTCTTTATGTTTCCCCCTTTTTCCCTTAGTTTCCTAATGTTTTTAATTTCCCTCTTTCCCTTTTTATCTAAAACTCAAATTAGCAAGTGTAGACTTTACCCTCCCACCCCCCCACACCCTTTTGTTTTAGTTAAAAAATGTAATTAGCACATGTAACAAGCAATCAATTTTCTTTCCTTTTTAAAATTTTAATCCCTCAAAGTAATTTGATTTTTTTTATAAATTAATTGAATTGCTTACCCCCTTCTTGTCACATGTTTAAAGATTATTATTATTATTATTTTCCACAAGTATCACTTAGACCTAGATTTTAATTTCCGAGGCTGGGCGACATTTTTATTAGGTAAAAATTATTTTTAAAACTTTCTCATCACATCATTCATTCTAAGGCCATCTAGGTTTATTCACTTATTAGTTAATAACGCGACGTTCCCTTCAGGACGCACTAGGTGCTCCAAGGGTTCCACTCACCTCATTCTGATTCCCTTGTACGACGTGCCCTTCAGGACGCACTACGTGCTCCAAGGGTGACTCTTGCCTCATTTTTTTTTCTTGTGTAACGTGCCCTTCAGGACGCACTATGTGCTCCAAGAGAGCCACTCGCCTCTTGACTGACTTGGTAGACATCAAAAACCCCTTGAGTCAATACTCCGTCATGTGATCCTGTGGGAGACTAAGGGCCTCTAAGGAATAAGGCCCCTGCCTTATTGTGAGCCCCTTAGAATCATCATGAGCGACTGTCGCAGTCTGCCCTCACGACATTGTGGGTCTTCTTGAACTAGGTAATCGTTAACCTATCGTTCAAGCCATAGCAAGAGTGCTAGTAGGTTGTGGTAGGGTTGTTGTCCACACCTCTCCCTCAACATCTTTGGTAGTCATGCGTGACCCCTCTACTCCACATGTGAGTCCGGTCGACAAGCTATCGTCAGCCTGCATCATCAACGAATCATGTCAGAAATGAGATCCATAATCATAACATCTAATTAGATGCACATATGTCATATATACAACAATAAAACCCAATAGTCCACTCCCTGACTCGATCCAGAGTCCAAGGGTTTCATCGATGCCTCTGCATCCTCGAGGTCCAAAATCCTGCACACTCAGGAGAACCAAGTTAATAGCACTTGTCTATATCAATACAACAAAATAACATGTCATCATATCCATAATGCCTCATAATCATAATCAAATGCCCAATAGTATAATAATCCAGATCACTTGCAAGCAAGTGTCCTCAAAGAATAAGTTCGTTCAGTGCGCACAAGAACGAGATGTTACATTTTCTATGCAAAAGGGACGAGAACACAAACATAAATTTTTGAAAGAATATCTATAGTTTAAATTTTATGTGTTGGTTAATCGATCAAAGATTATGTTTTTGTAAAAAATTATAACAGGTTTTTATGGACAGGGGATATGACATTATGCATATGTTCTTATACTGTATGATGGGGGTGGGGGGGTTCAAATAAGTGATGAACAACAAATGTAAATGTTTTGGTGTGGAATGCATATGTACATATAATCTTATATTAGTATTTACTAATATAAGATCTTTTTCCTTTATGAAAAAAAAAACTAACTCTCACAATATCCAAAATAAAACATAGTATTATGCAATTCCCAAATCACCTTTGGATAAAAGAATTTGTCATCTTTATCATACTAATGTAGAGGATGCAAAACATTTTCTCTTATAATATCTTCAATATACCCACATTCAATCTCCATTTCAAAACATTTATAACAATAACCACCTCCTTCATGTGTAAACCATCAAAACTATACAAATTTAAGAAAACTTCTTTCTAATATTTTTAATCATAAAAATAAAATTTTAAATATATCAATTAATTTTTTACCTTTTCTAAAATGGAATCAACAATCATCACGATCAAATAAAATAAAATGATTAAGTTTTTTATTTGTTAATTTTAGATGGAATCAACAATCATCATGATAAAATAAAATAATTAAGTTTTTTATTTGTTAATTTTAAATGGAATCAACAATCACCATGATCAAATAAAATAAAATAATTAAGCTTTTTATTTGTTAATTTTAAATTGGAATTATAAAACGATTAAAATAAAATAATTAAGTTTTTTATTTGTTAATTTCAAATTGGAATTCTAAAACGATTTGAAACCTTCAATCCTTTGAAAAAAGTTCAAATATTTAATTCAACGTTTAAATTATTTTGATTATTCTTAAATAAAAAAACCTTTAAATCCCGTGTAAAAAGGGGTTCAATTTTGACTACTAATTTACATTTTTTTTTTACGGAGATCATTTTGATTCATGAACGTACGAGTAACGACAGTGGATACAAATAATTGAACGCAAACTGTCTCTTCAGAAAACACGGAAAGGACATTACCAATACAAATAATTGAATGCCAGCTGTCTCTTCAAAAAAAAAAAGGAAAGGCCTGCTAATTAAGTCACAGACCACCCAGACGCGTATTCGGTCCCGATGGGACCACTGAACGAATATTGCGCGTAGCAGTAACTCCCTGACGCGCCGAGTTCGTTAAACCGTGGAAAACGCAAAGAAATCTTTTGCAAGTGGCCGATCCACCAAGTGGAAATTGCAGACCCTCCACCTAAACGACACGCACTGTCACCGACCCTGATACGGAAAGGACCCTTTTCTCAAGTGGCCAACAAAGGTGGGGCCGGAGACCCTGAAACATGGAGTAGGCTAACTAGGGAGCAATCTTCCCTCCCGAGTGTCCTTCCTCCGGCCCTCGACGTTCGCACCTCCGACGACCTTCAATGTTCTCGACGTCTGCGCCTCGTTTCGGCACAGACCTCTCCTCCTGCGTCGTTTGCCGTTGCCGTTCTCCGTTTCCGCCTTCCGGCCCTCCCTTGCACGTCACCAATCGACTTGGCCAGGGCTCGCGTGCACCCATGCCATCAGCATACATCCATGCACCCACCCATGTTGATGTATTTGAATTTTTAAATAAGCGGCAAATTTAAATTTGGGCCCTACAGTCGACCGCTCAAATTTAACATGAGAATTTAAAATTCAAAATCCAAAATTTACGGTTGACCGTCTCCCCTCCTTTACCCCAAGCCCGTTTCAAAAAAAACCAGTTCAATTCAAAAAGACGCAGAGAGATGTCAAAATATAGAACAGAACCCGGGACAACGGTAGGAGGATGTAAAAGATGCAGTATATGTTCTGGCTCTACTCTTTCTCACTTCTTTGAGAAATCTTGGAATAATCTCTCGACCATTAGGTACTTATGATTGCTTCTCGTAATCTCTTCATTTTCTATTTTACATGAGGTATCTCTGACGGGCAAAGCTTCATTGGCGACTCGGCTCTCTCAAGTCTCGACAGCAATTGAT
>ML835526.1:0-16520 GCA_009831015.1 Picea engelmannii | reverse complement strand
AGCAAACCTTAATGAAGCATGGTAGAAAGGTCGCTGCCCATACTAGTCATTCCTGCTGCAAGGATAAGGCGGGTGAGATGTCCTGACCTGTGATACCGAATTCTACCGATTCAAATTTGCTCGTCAATCTGCAGCAAAAGATGCGCCATACATTTATTTTTGGTAAATGATTTGTGCATATCCTGCCAATACAGGATAGGGTTTACTATCATGCAAGGCAATTGGGGGTTCACTACTTTTCAGTCAATAGTTGCATTTTATGTACTTCAGCCGAGAAAGAGATCGAAAATCCCATAGCCCACCGTCCAATTTGTTATCTATATCCTAGAGTAAGGTACCTTAATCTTAGATCTTTTAAACGTTGTATTTTCATTTTTCATTCAATGACTTAGTTCAAACGCAAAAGATTTAACCACATTTCTCATTTTTAAGGAGCTGGCTAATATTTTAATGTGCTTTTGAGTAGAAAGACTTTGATAAGCCCAGGTCAAATTTGTATCCATACAATACATCAACAGATATCAATATTTAAGCTTTTAAATACAATCAAATTAACATGCAATACATCAACATACGTCAATATTTAAGTTTTTAAATATAATCATATCAAATTTGTTATCCATACAATACATCAACAAACATTAATAGCTTTTAAATACAATCAAATTATAGTGCAGTACTCATTTGACAAATTCAATGAGTTGGTTCATAAATATGGATGAAAGGTAACTCAAAGTCACAATATTATTGAACTGCATTTATCATTTAACAAGTGGTTAATATATTTATAAATTTTTAAAAGGTAATTTAAAGGAAAACTATTATTCTCTATAATTTATAGCTCATCATACATTCAATTCATTTAATTTGTTGGTTAATATATTTATAAACAGTAATTCAAAATATAGTTATTGTATATATTTTTTTTATAATAGTCATTTTATCATAGATATAAAAAAAAATTCACACTCAAAAAAGCACTTTCACTATTATTCTATTAAAATTAAATGAAACTTTTTGTTACATAAGGATCTAGAAAGTGATGATCAAAAATAGATCTGTAGTCTTTCCTTCCTATCACATTTTTACTTTGTAGTAAAGTTTACAAAAAGGCATATAGTGGCAACTACAAAAAAATCAAAATTGGTACATCTCTAATGTTCCAAGCTAGAAAATGTAAAGAATTTTGAGTTTCCTTTGAGGGCCTTCTTGGAGAGGTTCACTGCTACTTTGTTGAACTCTCTATGTACATGCATAAATTTGATGGATTCAAAATTGTCCTTTAAGCTTCTTATCTTGTTCTTCCAGTATTTTTTTGAGATATATAGGTTCAAGTTGGATTTTGAATTTATCCAATCGATAGTGACCTTGGAATCTCCAGCTATCCCCATATTCCCATATTCCCAAGAGTTCGACTTTCATATTGTTTCCATTGCCGCCAGCAAAGTGATCTTTGACTGTGTGGTATGTAGTGATTTTTAGATTGATTCCAATGCCACATATATTATCATATGCTGCTCCATCAAAAAAAAAATTGGAGTATCATCAAAATAGATTGGATTTAAGATAAATTCCATTCTGTCTTCTTCCTCTATGACTCAATAATCTTTGAATGATAGGATAACTTTGGTGACTATCATAGGATCCATTCTATTCCAATTTTCAAACAATAAGTTGCTCCTAAATTTCCAAATGCCCCAAATGACCAAAAAATGAATATATCTCATTTTTGGAAATTGAATAAACGAGTGCTTCAAATTTTCCTCTATGGAAGAGCACTTCCATTCACTATCAATCTTCAGAAACTTTAACACTTCAGACCAATTTTTTTGTTTTTTTGTACAGTCCACAAAAAGATGGGTTGTAGTTTCTTCATTTCTTAAACATAGACTGCAGACCAAGGGACCTATGCCTCCTCTTTTTTTGTAATTCACTCTAGAGATGACGCAGTCTTTTAAACACAACCACATAAAACAGATCATTTTAGTTGGGATGTTCACATCCCAGATAGAATTGTACCACCATCTTCTCTCTTCCATATTTGTTGTATATAAGATGGATTGATATGCTATATTTGCAATGACTACTCATGTCGATCTGTTCCATGACCAAACGAGCTTATCATTTGAATTTTTGAGGTGGATTTCGCTGCTATTTAAACTTGAAATTTTTCTTTCCCATTCGATTTCCAGTCCATCTGATAATCCAAGCTGGTTAGATTCTAACCATTTATGATTTGTTCCAGAAACATCAGGAACAACTACTTGTGCTATAATGTAAATGCTTGTATTATTTAAAAACAAGATTAAAGGAATTGACAATTTAAAATTGAAGTTGCAACCAATAAAAGGATCACATCCTAAAACAACGCGATTACGTGAACCTATCTCCCATGCAAGCCACCTTTTGATAATCAGGAGAGAGCACATAATTTTTTTTCATATGATAGAAGATCCTTGGGGCTTGTGATCATCTCTTTGCAGCAAGGAAATAATATCAATACCTTTTAGATATTTTTTACTTAGAACTGTATTCCATAGTCCTATACCAAATAAACCTCTCCAACATGATTTTGCAGCCAGTGATTGTGAAAACCAAGAGATATTCTTAATGCCCCAACCTTCGTAATATTTTGGTCTAGCAAGATTTTTCCATTTAGTTAGATGATAACCTGATCCTTTTTCCCCCCCCTTCCAGATGAAGTTTGTAATTAGAAGTTGAATTCGGTGTAGAATAGAGGAGGGAAGTTTAACAAGACTGATCCAATAAACCGGGATACTCTGTAGAAAAGAATTGGGTAAGGTTATTCTACCTCCTAGAGAAATCCAGCAGAAGGTCCAATTCTCGATCCTCTTTTCAATCTTTTTTAGTAACCACAGTCAATCATTCATTCTATAATTATTGGGTTTAAGAAGAAAACCCAAATATTTCGTACCTTGATCTAGGCTCTCAATCTGAATATTAAAAGTTGTAATCTCCCCTGGTAGAGCCCCAATTATATTATGTATTGCAATCATGTTTATAGGATGGTGAGACAAGTGTATATAAGTTGGTGGGCTTATGTGTTATTTAGGACGGAGAGCTGAGCCTAGGTGTTAAAGGCCATAAGCCTCATTTTTGTATATGTAATTATGCAGATCATTAATAAAATATAAACATCACTGCGTGTCGACCGACCACGAAGAAAGAGTGATGGAGTACTAAGCTTCCACAAGGATGGGTAAGGGAGGAGGCTAAGTGTGTGGTCCTAGGGGATAAGATAGGGGGCTTACCTCTAAAGGGGATAACAATTTATTATTATTTCCTAAAAGGTTAAGGTGGTCAATTGACCAAGTGTTGTCCCAAGTTCTTGGGAAAGGAACGTATGCAAAATGGAGTGCATGCAGCTCCAAGAAGACAGATGTCGACCTGGGCGCATGCAGTTAAAGCAGCAGAAGTCAATCGTGTTGGGGGTTCGTTTTGCCAGTTTCCCAATCCGTTGTCTGAACCATGTTACCTCTGCGTCTGATCTCTGTATTCATACCTCACGCAGCTCTGAAACCCGAAACCCTGAGGCCAACCCGTGATCTTTTCCCTGAGAAGCCGACACATCCTCATTCTGTACCATTTTACCTCTGCGTTGGACCTCTGCTTAACCACACACATCTGAGAGACCAGTTGAGAGGGAAAGGCCGACCTGTGTGTTCTGTGAACTCGGGTTTATCCACACTTCAAATCTGAGTTTGTGCTTAACTGTTTGGGTTGTTGTCTTCTATGAAACCTGAGCATACCGTAATTGTCTATGTCGTGTGTGTTATAACTGTGGGCTGTTGTGGCCATGCAGTCCCTTGTCTGGGTGTGATTGGCTACCGTCATCCGTTCCTTGCTGAGTCTTACTGTTGTTCTCCTTGTGCTGGAACGGAGCTGAAGAAGCAAGTTGTCAGGCCTGTGTGCAACACTCTCTCTAGGTGAGAGAGGTGGTTGTGGTTGAAGAAGCATGTTGTCAGGCCTGTGGACGACTCTCTCCAGGTGAGAGAGTGCACGAAGGTTACCTTGGTCGTGTTAAGAAGCTCAAGAGGAGTAGCGGTATTGTAAAACCACGACAGAAGTGGTGTTGGACCGCAGAGTAATGTGTGAACTGGTGAGGTAACGAATAAGTTTCAATTGTTTCTCTCATGTGAGTTTCGAGTGAAAGGAGTGCACAGGAAGAACTGTGTGTTGATTTCAGAGAGAGATAGAGTCACTAAGAACTCTATAGGGATTTTCCAGGCGGGCATCAAGTGAGTGAAAGTGTGCACAGATAAAACTCTTTGTCGAGTTCATGGAGAAGAGTATTAGAGGAAGATACTCACAGAGATGTAGAATACTCTGTAAAAAGGAGCTCTGCAAGGTGTTCATCGAGCAAGAGGAATGCCAGGAGGGCGAGAAGAATTTATTTTCAAGAAATCCTTCGGATCTGAGTTTGACGAAATACCAGAAATGCAAGGAGTGCGTGGGAAATCGAAATCCTCTAAGGATAAAGCTTAGAAGGGACATCACTTTTCATAAGTGCAGACGAGACCCAATAGACGGACTCGAAGGAGGAGCAAAGGTCGAAGCCTTTGAATAGTTAGAAAATCTTCTAAGTCAGAAGAGATCTGAACTGTTGGAGGTAGATCCCGGTTGTCCGTTTAGAAGCATCGTCAAGATCGTGAGATCGACGGTCACCTCTCATTGTAGGGATAGAAGGTGCTCGAGCTTTACGAAGTTGAGGGAGGGCCGCAATCCAAACCACGGTTTTGGAGAAAGGATGCGTGTAGGCTGAAGGTGAATTGTGGGACAAAACGTAGTTTGGTCTTAAACCACCTTTAAGCGTGCCCGTAATCGTGTGTTTGCATGAGGTCACCACCCAAGGTCACCTCTAAGGAGGAGCCAAGGAAAAGGGGAGAGTGGACTTGCTAAAGTCCCAAAGTCCCAAAGTGATTTGGGACCGTCCATCGTATGGAAGGACGCATGGCAGAAATCCATCAATTTCGGGTGAAAGAACTCCGGGAGAAATGGATGCGTAGGAATTTGCGACTCCCGAAGACCAAAGTGCCGAAGCCACATATGATCGTTGATCGTGTAAGAGGGTATGTGTCAATAGATCGTGAACTCCATGTGAAAACACTCTTGGAGAACGATTGAGAAGTTGGCCAGCACAGGTACAAAATGAGTCCGGGAGAACGATTGAGAAGTTGGTCAGTAATGAGTCTGGACGTCGAGGCCCTCATTGTTGGCATCGTCGATGAAATCATGTTCACTGGTCCTGTTCTTGCTCCTGCTCTCGAACCATATCCACCATTGCTTTTTGTTTCTCTTTCTTGTCAATTTCTTCTTTTTGTCCAACAAAATCTCTGACAACGCTCCGACGGGGGATTCCATGCTACCAAAGGATCGATTCAAGCGACGAGTGGCTGTCAGGGTGTGGGAAATGAGGGTCGATGGAGGCTATTCGGTTCTAGCTCATTTCTTGTTATCGTTGCTACTATTATCTGCAGTCAAAGAAGTAATAAAAGTGGGTGGCCTTTGCGCTTATGGCTCCTTGCTTCCATAAAAATAATTTGGGCTCCCAAGGACATTCCTTGACTCCCTCGTAGCTAAAATCATGTTACTTGCGAGTGTCTACATTTCGAACTAGAGAAGCAATGGAAGCATTCTGGTGGCGGTGATGCGGGTTTGGATTTAGCCGAATGCAAATTCCTGCTTTGCATCCAACACAAGTCTTTACCTTTTGTTGTAGAAAACATTTATGTATATATGTTGAATGGATTGCTGGGATTATGAGACCTCCACTGGGTTGCCATGTCTAAAATGATTCTGAGACCTATACTAGGTTTCCATGTCTGAGACAAATATTTTCTCAACTTGGCTCTAAGTTGCAGAGCAGCATAACAAACGCAAAAAAGGGTCCGCTGCAAAACTTTATTTCAATGAGGAGAAATACTGTTATGCGAGAAAACTCATTGATGCATTATTGCATTATAACATTTTCTTAGTGATATTCCAGAAAAAAAAAATTGGCCTCACAGTGTTTCTTGCCATTTGTCTAGATAGAATAAAAGATGTCAGTCCTTTTCCTTGACATCTAGTAAAGTTGCATCCTTGAATAGTGAATAGTGTTTTGTTTTAGTGGTTCCTAAGTGGTGTAAACTTTTACTACTAGCATTTGCATTTAATATTATCTATGAAGATTTTTTCAATGTACAAAGAGGAAACTAATTGAATATAGACAGTAACGAATATCTTGATAATGCATTGTGTTACAAATAATTAAGATATGTTTATGTGATTAAGATAAGTAATTTAGTAATTTGTTTATGATCTTGGTATATATACCTAGTGGTATATATGTCGGTATATATACCTAGTGGTGTGTGTATATATATATATATATATATATATATATATATATATACGGGTATATATACTGGTATATACCTAGTATATATACTAGGTATATATACCTGGTATATATACTAGGTATATATATCGGCATATATACTAGGTATATATATCGGCATATATACCTAGTATATATATCCAGTATATATACTTAGTATATACACTGGTATATAGTATATATACCTAGTATATATACTGGTATATATACCGACATATATACCTAGTTAGCCCACTCCTTTACCTTTTGGGTGTTTTCTAGCAACTTTTTTTGTTTGATTTTGCTCGAATCTGGTGATGAATGGTCAGATCTGCAAAATTGATGGCCACTATGGAAAAAATCAAGAGAGTAAGGGCATGTTAGAAAGTCATAAAGAGAAAAGATCAGAGAAAGTTCAGATTACATTATTACTGTTGAAAGAAATGATGGATGCTCACAAAGATGTCAGTTTACCAGAGATCCTGAAAGTAAAACAACGCATAAATACAAGAATAGAAGACTTCGACATAGATTGTGTCTTCGATGAGGAAACACAAGTGAATATTATGACATAATAAACTTGGAAAATTTTGGGAAAGCCTACTGTGGTACCTTCGTTGGGAAGGATAGGCTTGTTTAAAGGTAATATGATAACTTTATGTGGAAGAATAACTAATATATCTATTATTGTTCAGGGAACATCGACTGAAGAAGAATTTGAAGTCATTAAGTTTGTTGGGGACATCACCCCTTTCCCACTATTGTTAGGTAAGACTTGGATTCAAAAGGATCAGATCATAAGGAAAGCAGAGGAAGAAGCTACAGAAAAGAAAATGCAAGAATTAAGGGATTTCATAGCTAGGAAAATAGACCAACTAATAGAAGAATCGAAGCAATAGAACAAAGTAACAACGCAGGAGGGACAAAAAGTAAGAGAATTAACTGTCAAGGTCAAAAGAATGCAAGAAGGCTTGAAGAACCTATTTATGCAAGAAAGAAGTATGCCCACTCAAGAAGTACTAACAAAAGGAATGTTAACTTCATACCCTTTGAAGGCACCTCAATAGTGTGAAGCCACTGCGCTAAGGGAACATAAGAATAAAAATGGAAAAAGGATTCCAAAAACAGTTAGAGAGACTCAGATAACAAGAAAGAAGGCAAAGAAGCTCAATAAAAATAAATCTAAGATGGAAAAGCTACAAGAAGCTACAGAGACCAGATGGAAGACTTCGCAGACTAGAACCTCGTAGGAGGCAGGTTTGCAGGATTTGAACCTCGCTGGAAGATCACACAGAATTGGAATTCTCCCTGGCGAAGTTATATGACCGTTAGAGGCACCCCGGTCGTTAGAATGATGCTCCAGAATGGTTAGAAAACACATTTATGAGCTGATGGACCGCTTTTGGATGTTGAGACCGAGCCATAATAGACATATTTACATATAAGTATCACAGTTGGTCCCCAATCATTACATTTTTCATTTCCCCTCATTCACCATTATAGTAGCATCCTTACATGGATTCACTGCATCCATTGGGATGCAATTTTTTAGAAATTTTGTAGGGTTTCCAAACTTCCCACAAAGGTTCCTTGACCTCTACAAAAAGCTATGCCGCTCTACAAACCCTTGGAATCATTTCTAACCCTCTATACTTAATTCTCTCACATTCAACATTATTGTAGATTCATACAACCATGTCATGGATTTAAAAATATACATATTTCATATAGAATCGTGGATGACCTCATTTTATCGCTTTCTTAGATTAGTCATAGTTGTATGGATGTCATAGATGCACACTAATCTACGAAATGTAGGGTAGTCATATTCTGCAAACTTTATACAACTGCCATGACCTCTAAAGAGTGTTTCATGGGGCTTACTATAAATCATTTTAAAGGATTCTCTATTGGATCAAATGCTTTTTTTTTTATGGAATTTCATTTTGTTTCCTAGTTTATGAGATATCATTGATTGAAGTATTGAAGGTCTATAAAACAGTGCGACCACACATACCTTGAGTTTCAAGAAGATTTTTCTCAATCCATGCGCATATAGGGAAATGGTTGGCTTCCGTATATGTGCATATACGGAAATGGTCGACTTCTGTATACGCACATATACAGAAGCTGACCGCTTTCATATATGCGCATATACAGAAGCTGGCCGCTTCCGTATATGCACATATACGGAAATGGTCAACTTACGTATATGCGCATATATGGAAGTGGTATATACAGAAGCTGACCACTTCCGTATATACGCATATACGAAATCTGACCACTTTCGTATATGCGCATATACAAAAGCTGGCCGCTTCCGTATATGCGCATATACGTAAATGGTCGACTTACGTATATTCACATATACGGAAGTGGTATATATGGAAGTGGTCAGCTTCCGTATATGCGCATATATGGAAGCCGACCATTTTCGTATATGCGCATATACGGAAGTGGTCAACTTTCATATATGTATATGTGCATAGCACATATACGGAAGCGATCAACTTTCATATATGACTATATTGAAGTTGACCACTTCCGTATATGCACATATTAAAGTTGACCACTTCCGTATATGCACATATACGGAAGTGGTCAAATTCCGTATATGCGCATATATGGAAGTTGACCACTTCTGTATATGCGTATATATGAAAGCCAACCATTTCTATATATGCGTATATACGGAAGTGGTCAAATTTCGTATATGCGCATATATGGAAGTTGACCACTTCCGTATATGCGCATATATGGAACCCGGCCATTTCTGTATATGCACATATAGGGAAATGGTCAGCTTCCGTATATGCACATATACAGAAATGGCCGACTTCCATATATGCGCATATATGAAAGCTGATCATTTCCATATATGCGCATATACAGAAATGGTGGGCTTACGTATATGTGCATATATGGAAATGGTTAGCTTCCATATATGTGCATATACGGAAGCTAACCATTTCCGTATATGTGCATATATGGAAATGGTCGGCTTCCGTATATGCACATATATGGAAATGATCAACTTCCATATATGTGCATATATGAAAGCTGACCATTTCCGTATATGTGCATATACGAAAATGGTCGACTTCCGTATATGCGCATATATGGAAGTGGTCAACTTCTGTATATGTGCATATACGGAAGTCGACCACTTCCCTATATGTGCATATACAGAAGCCGACCACTTGCGTATATGCGCATATATGAATGTGGTCGGCTTCTGTATATGCGCATATACGAAAGCCGACCATTTTCGTATATGCGCATATACGGAAGTGGTTAGCTTCCATATATGCGCATATACGAAAGCCGACCACATTCATATATGCACATATACGGAAGTAGTTAACTTTCGTATATGTGTCGTATATGCACATATACAGAAGTTGACCACTTCCGTATATGCGCATATATGGAAGCTGACCACTTCCGTATATGTGCATATACGGAAGTGGTCAGCATCTGTATATGCAGATATACAGAAGTTGACCATTTCCGTATATGCGCATATACGGAAGCTGACCACTTCCGTATATGTGCATATATGGAAGTGGTCAACTTCCGTATATGTGTCGTATATGCGCATATACAGAAGTGGTCAACTTCCATATATGTGCGCAAACGGAAGCCGACTATATTTGTATATGTGCTTACACAGAAGTGGTCGGCTTCCATATATGCGCATATACGGAAGTGCTTAGCTTCTGTATATGTGCATATACAAAGTGGTCAGCTTTTGTATATGCACATATACAGAATTTGATCATTTCTGTATATGCGCATATACTAAATCAGACTCAATGAGATGATCGTGGACCACTGTGATGATCTTAAACCATTGTGATGTGGTCCACGATCATCTCATTGAGTCGGATTTCGTATATGCGCATATACAGAAGTGATCAAATTCCGTATATACGCATATACAGAAGCTGACCACTTCGTATATGCACATATACAGAAACTAACCACTTCCGTATATGCACATATACAGAAGCCGACCACTTCTGTATAAACATATATACGAAAATGGTTGGCTTCTGTTTACGCACATATATGGAAGTTGACCACTTGTGTATATGCGCATATACAACACATATACGGAAGCTGACCACTTCCGTATATGCCCATATACAGAAGTGGTCAACTTCTCTATATGTGCATATACGAAAGTTGACTACTTTCATATATGCGCATATACAGAAGCTACCACTTCCTTATATGCACATATACAAAAATGGTCGGCTTTTATATATGCGCATATACAAAAGCCGATCACATTCATATATGCGCATATAGGCAAGTGGTCAACTTCTGTATATGCGCATATAGGGAAGTGGTCGACTTCTATATATGCGGATATATGGAAGTCGACCACTTCCCTATATGTGCATATACGGAAGTCGACCACTTCTATATATGAGCATATATTGAAATGGTCAGCTTCCGTATATGCGCATATACGGAAGTGGTCAACACTTTCGTATATGCGCATATACGGAAGTGGTCAACACTTCCGTATATGCTCATATACAGAAGCGGAAATGGTCGGCTTTTGTATATGCACATATACGGAAGCTGACCATTTCCATATATGTAAACCGACCATTTCCGTATATGCGCATATACAAAAATGGTTGGCTTTCGTATATGCGCATATAGGAAAGTTGTCCATTTCCGTATATCCGCATATATGGAAGCTGACCATTTCCCTATATGCGCATATATGGAAATGGTCGGCTTCCGTATATGCGCATATACGGAAGTGGTCAACTTCCATATATGCGCATATACAGAATTTGACCACTTCCGTATATGCGCATATATGAAAGCCGACCATTTATGTATATGCGCATATACGAAAATGGTCGGCTTACATATATGCGCATATATGGAAATGGTCAGATTTCGTATATGTGCATATATGGAAGCCGACCATTTCCGCTTCCGTATATGAGCATATACGGAAGTTGACCACTTCCGTATATGCGCATATATGGAAGCTGACCATTTTCATATATGCGCATATACAGAAGTGGTCAACTTTCGTATATGCGCATATACGAAAGTGGTCAACTTCCGTGTATGCGCATATATGAAAGTGGTCAACTTCCGTCTATGCGCATATACGAAAGTCGACCACTTCCCTATATGCGCATATACAGAAGCCGACCACTTGCCTATATGCGCATATATGAATGTGGTCGGCTTTTGTATATGCACATATATGAAAGTCGACCATTTTCGTATATGCACATATAAGGAAGTGGTCGGCTTCTGTATATGCGCATATACGGAAGTAGTCAACTTTCGTATATGTGTCGTATATGCACATATATAGAAGTTGACCACTTCTGTATATGCGCATATACAGAAGCTGACCACTTCCGTATATGGGCATATACGGAAGTGGTCAGCTTTCGAATATGTGTCGTATATGCACATATACAGAAGTGGTCAACTTTCATATATGTGCGTAAACGGAAGCCGACCATTTTCGTATATGTGCTTATACGAAAGTGGTCGGCTTCCGTATATGCGCATATATGGAAGTGCTTAGCTTCTGTATATGTGCATATACGAAGTGGTCAGCTTCTGTATATGCGCATATACAAAGTGGTCAGCTTCTATATATGCGTATATACAGAATTTGATCACTTCTGTATATGCGCATATACAAAATCTGACTCAATGAGATGATCGTGGACCACATCACAGTGGTCCACGATCATCTCATTGAGTCGGATTTCATATATGCGCATATAGAGAAGTGGTCGACTTCCGTATATGTGCATATACGGAAGTTGACCACTTCCCTGTATGTGCATATATGAAAGCCAACCATTTCCATATATGCGCATATACGAAAATGGTCAGCTTCCGTATATGCGCATATATGAAAGTGGTCAACTTCCGTATATGCTCATATACGGAAGCAGAAATGGTCGGCTTCCATATATGCGCATATACGGAAGTCGTCCATTTCCGTATATGCACATATACTGAAGCTGACCATTTCCCTATATGCGCATATATGGAAATGGTCGGCTTTCGTATATGCGCATATACAGAAGTGGTCAACTTCTGTATATGTGGATATACATTATTTGACCACTTCCGTATATGCACATATACAGAAGCCGACCATTTCTGTATATGCGCATATATGGAAGTGGTCAACTTTCGTATATGCACATATACGGAAGTTGACCACTTTCGTATATGTGCATATACGGAAGTGGTCAACTTCAATATAGTCAACTTTCGTTTATGTGCTGTGCACATATACGAAAGTTGATCGTATATGCGCATATACGAAAGTTGACCACTTCCATATATACCACTTCCGTATATGCGCATATACAAAAGTGGTCATCTTTCGTATATACCACTTTTGTATATGCACATATACGTAAGGCAACCATTTATGTATATGCGCATATACGGAAGTGGTCAACTTTCGTATATGCGCATATACAAAATTTGACCACTTCTGTATATGCACATATATAAAATCCGACCACTTTTGTATATGTGCATATACAGAAGTGATCAACTTTCGTATATGCACATATACGAAAGTTGACCACTTCCGTATATGCGCATATACGTAAGCCGACCATTTCCATATATACGCATATACGGAAGTGGTCAACTTCGTGCATATATGAAAGTGGTCAGATTTCGTATATGTGCATATACGGAAGTGGTCAACTTCCGTATATACCACTTCTGTATATGCGCATATACATAAGCCAACCATTTTCGTATATGCCCATATACGGAAGCGATCAGCTTCTGTATATGCACATATATGGAAAACGGAAGCCGACCATTTCCGTATATGCGCATATATAGAAGCCGACCATTTCCCTATATGTGCATATACGGAAGCAGACCACTTGCGTATATGCACATATACGCAAGTGGTCAGCTTCCATATATGCGCATAAATGGAAGTGGTCAACTTTTGTATATGTGCACATACGACAAATATACGAAAGTTGATCACTTCCGTATATGCGCATATACGAAAATGGTCGGCTTTCGTATAAGCGAATATATGGAAGCCGACAACATTCATATATGCGCATATACGAAAGCCGACCATTTCCATATATGCGCATATACGGAAGCCAACTATTTCCGTATATATGCGCATATACGGAAGCCGACCATTTTCATATATGCGCATATAGGAAGGTTAACCGCTTCTGTATATGTGCATATACAGAAGTCGACCATTTTTGTATATGCCAATATACAGAATTTGACCACTTTCGTATATGAGCATATACGAAAGCCGACCATTTCCGTAAATGCACATATATGGAAGTGGTCAACTTCCGTATATGCGCATATACAGAAGTGGTCAACTTCTGTATATGTGTCGTATATGCGCTTATACGGAAGTGGTCAACTTCCGTATATGCGCATATATAGATTCAGTGGTCAACTTCCGTTTAGTCAACTTTCATGGTCAACTTCTGTATAGTCAACTTTCATGTAGTCAACTTTCGTGTGGTCAACTTCCGTATAGTCAACTTTCGTGTAGCTTTCTTATCATCGATTTCTGGAAGGTGCATACAGTTCCACTCTAAACGTTACCACATGTTGGTGGGGTATATGAAATGTGAAACATTATCGGTTAAGGAGAGGACTCTAGTAGAGTGCATGCATTTGGTAAAGAATGCATCCTACATGCCACAAGCCATTGTCACCAAGTTCGAATTCAAAATTGAATTCGATTCAATATGGAAAAAACATGATTGCTTAAAATTCAATATGAAAACAATTCGAGAGTATACATCTTACAAATACTTAAACATATTATTTTTCTCAAAATTTTACATACCAAAATATTTATTGTACATTTAAAAGTGCAGACACTGCATGTTTAAAAGAAACTCTGGTCAGTAGACTGTATGTATTAATTATGCAAAAACAAAGTTATGGAATTTATGACTACAAATAGAATTGCAGCTCCAACCACATATCTTTTGTTAAACTGAAAGAAGGAATTTACGTCCACTACTAGCTAATCATAAAGAAAAGCAAATATTGAAACATAATAGTTCCATGTTGAGCATGAAAGTAATTAGACATCTCCCTCAATTATATGATTCTCATCTCAATTGAATGAAATCCCAAATTCTTATTAATATATTGATTCTCATCTCAAACCCCTAATGGATGATTTGCATCATATCTATCCACCCTACCAGCAAATACTCGCATATGGGTAGCTCAAGTCTTTTCATTTAAATTGTTAGCCACAAGCTAGTTGATGATGTATTCACTGAGGGTATTCACCATAGTGGAATTGTTAATTGATGATTTGCATCATATCTATCGATCCTACCAACATGAATAAAAGAAAAAGTAATTTGATTAAGAAAAACAAATATTATAGTTATTTAGATGATTAATTGATAATTAAATAATAATAGATTTTATTATTAAAAAATAAATATAATTATATTAAATTTGATTATAAAAAATACAATTAATTTAAATTTTATTATCTTTAAAAATAAGTAAAACACTTGTGAAAATGATGTAAATAAATAAAATTATTGCAATAATGTCATAGGAAATGCTAGATGAAATAGAAAGTTTTCATGGTTTTCAATCCATTTTCACATGGATTGGGCAGTTTTGTATCTCATTGATGGTTAGAGCAATGGCTTAACTAATTAATGTGGTTTTAAAATAATATTTTATATTTATTTTTTATTAAAAATTATTATTTTTAAAAATATATAATAATCCTAGATAAAATAGAAAGTTTTCATGGTTTTCAATCCATTTTCCCATAGATTAGGTAACTTTGTATTTCATTGATAGTTAGAGCAATGGCGTAACTAATTGATGTGGTTTTAAAATAATATTTTTTATTAAAAAATATTATCTTTAAAAATAAATAAAATATTTAAACTTAAAATTGTTGTGAAAATAATGTAAATAAAGAAAATTAATGCAATGAGATGAAATAAAAAGTTTTCAATCCATGTGAATATGGATTAGGACGCAGTTTGTATCTCATTGATGGCTAGAAAAAACTAATTGATGTGATTTTAAAATAATATTATTTATTTATTTATTATTAAAAAAAAGATTTTTAATTATTTGGATTAGGACGCAGTTTTTAAAAAAACTAATTGATGTGATTTTAAAATAATATTTTTTATTTATTTATTATTAATTTTTTTTTTTTTAATTATTTTATATATTTTAAGGGTTTGAGTTGGAATTTCGAAAATGGGCGGACCTTGATTTTCTTTTCATCAGTTTTGCCACCAGTTTCATGTTGTCCATATCTATAATCGGATCTGAGGTCTTCATTTACAGTTTGTAAGCCAGAAAGGAGTGCGAAGGTGTTATCTCAGATGAAGTTTTCAAGGACATTTTATGGAGATTTTGGCATAAAGGATATTGATATCTTTGTTTTTCTGGGCAAAATGTGAACTCCTCCGCTGCCCAGCTGAGAGAAGAGGTCTTTCCCACTCGCTAGCTCAACCCCAACAGCTGAGACGAATCCGAGCATGGCCAGTCTCCCATTTATGTTCTCTGGCGCTGGCCCACCGAATGCAAACAGGTCCGTAAACTTTGGGCTCACCTGCATTAATCCACTAAATATATTTCGATGCATGGCCAGTGCAGTGCATGTTCGTGTAAAAATTGACAATTAACCGCTTACCTTCGTCGAGAGGTCTGTGCCGGAACGAGGCGCAGACGTCGAGAACATTGAAGGTCGTCGGAGGTGCGAACGCCGAGGGCCGGAGGAAGGACACTCGGGAGGGAAGATTGCTCCCGAGTTAGCCTACTCCGTCCATACATCACGTGGCTGACCATTCACTGGACATTCCGTGTGAATGATGAGCACCGACTTACCAACTTCGTTACAGCTCTCGGCGCGCTTCAAAACAGGCACCAGAGAGATACAAGAGTGATGTTTGTAGCAGGTGCATACACATTACTACCCAGCTGCGAGGTAACCATTCGTTGTATAACGAGAGACAGACAACTACATTTCACTTGTCAATCTGCCCCAGCGTTTCCCTTCATCTTTATCATCATCTTCTTTCTCTGTATCCCTCCATTCATAATAATGGCTCACACACTC
>ML835525.1:36491-58629 GCA_009831015.1 Picea engelmannii | reverse complement strand
GCTTAGCCCCTAGGCTCAACACTTAGCCCCTTTTCCCACCTTAAGCCCCTAATTCCTTGCCCACTCTATGGATGCTTAGTCCCCCTTCACTCATTCATCGTGGTCGGTCTGCACATGGCGGTGTTTATAATTTATTAATTGTTTTGCATGATTACATATACAATAGCAAGCTCCTGGCCTTCAACACTCAGGCTCCCTAGCCTAACAAACACATAAGCCTCCAACTTATAAAACTTGGCTGACCAGCCTATAAAACATCATTACAATTAATTTCAGAACATGGTTTACAACGGGGCTCATCCTTGGGGACACTACAATCCCCCTCCCCTTATTTTTGCACTATCCTCAGTGCAACTTTACACAGCATCTGCAAGCTTTTCAAAAATCTTCAAAAAGATGCGGGTGTTGTAGGAAAATCTCCCTGCCGACAGGTAGATCTCCTCTAAGAGCTTGACCTTAACCCTAGACAGAAAAATGCTTAACGTGGACACTGACTTCCTTTCAAATCTATCTAAACTAATACATGAGAAGGGAGGATAACAGAAGTACCTCTTTATCAACGTTTGTCCCTACACGCTCCGAGTTGTGCTCCAATCCTTTGCTCCTCGCTGTGTTCTGCAGACAAACAAGATATGAACACTTCCTACTCTATTGATATTAGCTTGAAAACAGATCTATCAATTGATGATAAATTCATGTAACATCAAACACAAACTAGAAAGAAACAGGCCAAGCGTGTCATATTAATGAGAATAATGACAACAGTGCTTACAATCGTAGATGCAAATGTGACAGCTTCGTCAAGTCCCCTTCGTCTAACCCTTGCTCAAAAGATCCACGACCTGGTTGATAGCGGCTTCACTGATCACTTCTCCTTTGGCTGACTGTGTGTTTCCTATGAGATCATAGGTTTCATGCTAGCAATTCTTCCCCCTTTCCACCATCATAGAGCTTGCTTATATAGGTTGAGAGGAGCTTAACCTCTTGAGTTATGTTTAAAACAAGTTGGGAACCTTCTCCTTAGATCAGGGATCTCTTGATGAAACCAAGAATTTGAGTGCAACTGCCTCCTAATCTCGAAAGATCCTTTCCTTATTCTCCTCACTGGGATAACAACTGACCCAGATTAGGGAGCACTCCTTCAAAAGGGGCATCAGAGCGCTAGAACACTCTCAGAGAAGCTTAAGGGGAGCGCCAGCGCTTCAAAAGTGGGCAGCGCTCCTTCAGAGGGGTGAGGGAGCGTTATAACGCTCCCTGAGGCCTTATAGGGGAGCGCCAGCACTCCTAAGGTTGTTTTAGGGGAGCGTTCACCCTCAAAACTCTTGATTGAAAGCCCTTTTCAGGTGTTAAGTGTTTTTTGACTCTAGTGAACCAGTTCTCCTTCCTCAAACCAAGTACATAAGATGTTTTAAGTGCCTCCTTAGTGTCGTCATTATGGCAACATGATTCAACAACATTTGCGACACTTGTAACCAACTTGCGACACTTGCGAAAGTTGTAACAAAGTTGCAACACTTAAGACAATTGAGAGGAATATGCGACACTTATTCAATTGAGTAATTTTGATGTGTAACAGAATGCCCCCCAAAGTATGAAGTCAGAATATGTGAACTGATGACTGAAATACTTTGTAGACATTCAAGAAAGGGTATAGACTCAGAGAACCTGATGGAAGCTACACACAAACATCCAACAAATATCATGACATATTTCAAAACCCAAGGCAGGCATACCTATGCTTGGGTGATCGAGACTTGTAAGATATGGCTGCCATAATATACACTGCGGATAATTGTATTGAAAAAAAAGGGTATAGCCACCGAAGATACAATGTGGATCTATACTTTGATGACTCAAACTGATCGTATCCACGAAAGATACACAGTGGATCTACGAGATGACAAGACATAGCCACGACCAATACAAAGTGGATCTATGTAACAATGTATGTGTTCCTTGTCCAATAAAAACTCCTTCGCAACCTGGGCAAAGCATATATCAAAGTGATTACTCAACCCAGGGTCTTCTTACCAATCCAAGTGTGATACAATTCTAACCATGTGAATAGATGTCTTGACGTCGAACATGGCAGAAACCACTTGATTACCGGTCAATGAGGTAAACCGTTAACAAGCACGAGGGAGATCACCATTAATATCAATGATTCCCAAGGTATCTTAGTACATTCCATTGAACGTGAATAGATGAGCTGAGGTCAAACATTCATGGAATCATTCGATCAAAGGTCAATGATGTAAACCCATTGTCGAATGTGAGGAGGCCTGCCATTGAGGCATGCAGGTCCCAAAGTACTAACTTGTTTCTAAGTATAATTCCCGGATAATGTGTTGAAGTCGACAGGAATAGACTCGTCGAGGGAGGGCCTTGATGTATCCCCCATCAACGATGCGAAACGCATATAAAGATGTAATTGGTAGATCAAAAGAACATGGAATAACACGGGTTTTGAGACAAGATATTTGGGATGGTTGACTCTCGAGGCATATACTTCCCTTGAACACTAAGGCACAACAGCAAAACGTGACGTGGACCAATACTTATGAAATGGATGTGATGACTTGTGTCGGGTGACCCAAAGGAGTGAAAGGAACTCGAAGATTGGCTCAGTGCAGAGGTTCAGCGGATTGGGATACATGTAAATGACAAAGTGACGTGTTCAAGGGCGACTCTAAGACGTGCTGGATGGTGTTCTCAAGAGACTGCTTGGCTTGCTCCTTTCAAATTTTCCCCCATCCAGATAGATGAGTACCTCTTTTTGATTTAACGAGCTCGAGGAGGATAACACATGATCGATATAACTCACCTTCGGTAAGTTCCTCTTGCTTTGTTTAATGAACCAGAAGAAGTAAGGGATCGGTCTCGTATGGGCCTGTCGATGTGTGCTTTAACGAGTCCAAAGACATAAAACTCGAAGGTTTTTCAAGATTATAGAGTTTGGAAAAATGCTTAAAAGAGAACTCTCTCAGTTCCTTTTTTGTACAATAGTCCGACGAGACTGAAAAAGGGTTAAACTATCGCTCGCAAGACGCCCTTTCTGACCTTTTAACGAGTGTGAAAGGAAGCAAGATCACTCGACAATCTTTTCATATTTAGAGAGTCTGAAAAGGGTTTAAAGGAGACTCCAGGGGGGTTCCTTTTTCATGTGTTCGTATCCAGACAGGTCTGAAAAAGAGATAAAAGTTTACCCAGTTACGTTCTCATATTGTCGAGCTCGAGAATGAACTAAGACTATGCTCATACGTACGACAAGGTGAATAACCGATCAGGATTGCCAGGAAACCTGCGATACCAAAGCTACAAACCAGAGTTTAGTGAAGCCATTACATCATAAGAGAAACCCAAAAATGACCATACCTTACAAAAAAATGAAATTTTATAAATAACAATTGATTTGAAAATTCATTTACCATTTCATTTGCAAGGATTTTTGGAGTAGTGGAGAATCTCATTTTGGAGCAAATCTTGTTTTTCTTGCTGCCGGAG
Organism: Picea engelmannii; assembly: GCA_009831015.1. Lineage (NCBI taxonomy): Eukaryota > Viridiplantae > Streptophyta > Pinopsida > Pinales > Pinaceae > Picea > Picea engelmannii. The sequence goes on along the minus strand of ML835525.1, from coordinate 55,125 downwards.
CTACGATTGATCATTTCGCTCGTTGTTCGAACCAGGTAGGTGTCCATCCCTTTCTCTTTCAATTACATGGTTCTAGGTTGGTTTTCATAGCATTATTTATTTTAAAACACAAGCCCTAAGTCGCCCCTCTTTGAACCAAATCAGCCTCCTTTTAAACATTAATAAAATAGGGGGATTCTTTTGCAAAAATGTGTTAGAGAAGGGTTGTTAGGATGTCTACACCCTTGCAATCAATTAGGCAGGTCATTTTTAGCAAAATAATTCATAAAAATTCTCCCCAAAGGCCCACGCACCCCCCAAAGTCGTTTTGCATTTTTAAAACGTTTTTATCATTACTTAACAAATGTTAAAGGGTGTGGTGGTTAAAAAGAGTGAGTGGTTGCTTTTAGATGACATGGGTACTTTGTTTCATGTTTTAAAATGCTTTTTGAAAATTGTCGAAATTACCAAAACGTGAGAAATAACGAAATTCTTGATTTTTTGTTTTGTAGGTGTCTTCGGCAATCATGATTGAATGGAAAGAGAGGGAACATGAGATGGATGATTTGGCCGCTCTATGGAGTCCTCGTACACGGGCCACTCTGCGAGCTTGCAGCTTGCTCAAGTTCTTCAAATTACAAAAAATGAAGAGAGAGGTGCTACTGCTTGAGCATATGATTGGTCTTTGGGATGTTGCGGAACAGGGATTCCGTATCGGCACACAACTTCTAACCATCGAGTTGGAAGATGTGTACTTTTTGACTGGCCTCTCAAAAAGAGGGGTCCCTATATCTTTCACTGGGCAGAGGGCATTACCTGAGCAGGTGGATGTGTATCTGGCACGTCACTATATTCCGGGAGCAAGGTTGGTAGGGGGCAGGATCCCTATCAAGGATATACGAGATCTTCCTCTCCGGTCTATATTATTTTCTATTACGAGCGTGACAGGCAGCACTAGTGCTCACCTAGCATCGAGATCGTAGGTGGCCTATGGTGTTCAGTGTTTGGAACCAACACTGTTCAACTGGAGTGCAGCGTTCCTTCGGAATGTGAAGGAACAGATCTCACGGTGCAGGACTGGTCAGAAGCAGTTTGGCTATGGATCATTTTTGGTCTCGTTTTTTCTAGAGCGCATACCTCAGATGCAGCCTCAGATAGCATTGGCAGCATGCCCAGTGAATGAACCTCGGATGGAGAGGTGGACTAGTCTGTCTCCAAGAATAGTTTCGGAGTGAGAGTTCCACTTCACTGGTGATTTCTTTGCCTGGCTGAGACGGCAGTACCTCTGGATAGAGGACTTCCCTTATGCCGATGTAGACTTCCGTGGGAGTATGGACTTGATTTTGCCTGCGGGGGAAGACTGGGATGATTCAGGTAAGATATTAAGCCATATCTTGTCTAGTTTTTGTTTTTTAAGTTTTTGATGTATATGTATTTTTTTGGGTACGTAAAAGAGTTTTAACAGATGTTTTGTTTCCAACATGCAGACAAGGGAGCAGTGCGCCCAGTTGATATACCAGTACCAGGGCGTCGTGGAGGCGCCCCAGTTGTAGCAGATCCAGTGGTACCAGTGATGGGTCTCCGGGAGGTCGAAAGAAACCTCCAAGGCCTTACGATGGGCATCCCTCCTCTGCGGAGGGGGGAAGTGCCTTTACATCTGCAGCGGCACACTGTAGGGGTACCAAAGAATATCAATTCTCTATTGAGGCGCGCAGTGCATGTAATAGTATGTTACTCACAGCACAATGCAGTGCGGGGATATTAGAGTCTCCCTGTGATCATGTTTTTGTATGCCTTGTCAGCCGATGTTGTATGGGTGAACAGACCCAAAATTTTTCCCTTTTACACACTTTTTGATGTAAAGCAAACATTTCAGTCACACCATGTATGTATATATATATACGGTTTTGAGTTTTTATGATGTCGATGATTTGTACATGATGATGTCTGTGATGTGTTTTAATTTACATGTAATGTACAGTTTTTTCTTTCCTTGAATCTTATCTGTGGGCTAGATACCGATCCATGATATAATTAGCTAATGAATTTGAAACACTATTAATTTCTCTTGGAATGTGTCTATATTCAATGTAATCGAACATTTGTTCAAGACAACGAACTTGCAAGTGTAGACGTAGCAGAATAGGACTACGGATAGCGTAGATGCGGTTGAGTTGATAAACCACGAGTTGGGAGTCTAAGTAAATAATGATACAAGAGATACCTAGGGAGGAGGCTTGGGTCAACAGTCCAATGACAGCATGGTATTCTGCCATATTGTTGGTTGCTGGTCCTAAACAGATGCCTCCTGAACTCACCACCTCGTCAAACTGATAAATAACCCATGCTGCCGAAGCAATGTTCCGGGTATGTCGACTGGTGCCATCCGTGTAGCCAAAAAAGATAGGAAAGGCAGACGTCATCTGTGCATGAAAACACAGGCACAGTCATGAGTGGCAACGGTAAAGACTCAAGCACGCGAGAGAAAAAGACACACCAAACTAAAATACAATAATGTACAAAGTGCAGATGATAGGTGATCTAGGCATAGTACTTTTTAAGGTAAAGCCCATTTCGGGGCTCTCCCAGGGAAATTCCATCATGATCTACTAGTTCATAAGAACCTCTGTGTAAAACACGCTTCACGATGTAAGGACCGTGCCACATAGGTTCTAACTTTCCTATTCCCAATTTATCATGTGCTTGGTCATAAATGAGGACTAAGTCTCCTTCTACAAAGGCTCGAGGTTGGATGGATTTGTCATATTGACTCTTAATTCATTTCTGATGTGCCTCATTAACGAGAGCAGCATCGCGGCATGTTTCGTCTATCTTGGATAGATACAAGAATTGTTCTTCTTCCACAGAAGTATTGGGCAGGAGTTCTACTTTTAATTTGAGTGATGGAATTTCACACTCGATTGGTAGGATGGCTTCAATGCCATAGACCAACTGGAAAGGAGTGAATCCGATTAAGGTTTTCACCGAAGTGCGATAGGCCCAGAGAGGGGAAAACAATTGTAAATGCCACGATGTTCTGTTTTCCCCTACCATGCATTGGATCATGGTTTTTAGGACTTTGTTGATAGCCTCAACTTGCCCATTCGCTTGAGGGTAGTAGGGGGATGAGTTTTCATGGAGAAAACCCAATTTAACATGTAACTCGCTCATCATCTAGTTTTTGAAGTGTGCACCATGGTCGGTGACGATGGCCCATGGTACACCAAAATGAGTAATGATATGGTTGAAGAGGAATAGAGCTGTAGTACGACCATCATTCAGGAAGGTAGGCATAGCCTCAACCCATTTGGTGAATTAGTCGATGGCGACGATGATGTAACCGTGCCCCCTGGCTGAGGTAGGCTTACACTACATGAAATCGATACCCCATTTGGAAAAGGGGCCGATGGCAATAATGGGGTGTAGCGTAGTAGGGTGGGTGCATGCCTTCTTGTTGAATATTTGGCAAGGTGGGCATTTTTTTACGGCCTCGATACAATCTTTGAAAATCGAGGGCCAAAAGAAGCCGGCACGTAAGATTTTTTGGGCTGTGGCCATCCCGAAAAGGTGACCGTCACAGGCGCCAAGGTGACAATCGTTCAAAATGCGTTCAGCCTCTTCATGAATCAGACATCGCCGAAGGATGGTGTCAATACCACGGCGATACAAAGTGTCGCCGAGGATGAGATAACGGCGAGAGTGGTGACGGATGCGTCGACGCTCTTCACGAGAGATGTTGGGCTGAAAATGTTGAGATTGAAGGTAGAGGAGAATGTCTCCGTACCAAGGGTCAGAGGTGCTGATGAGGAAGAGAGATTCATCGAGGAGAGAATCTCTAGGTTCAAGGTTTTCATCAGCACAAGGGAGAGCACAGATGAGCTCAGCAAACACCAGGGATTTTTTGGCTTTAGCCTTTGTAAACTCGAGATTGAATTCTTGAAGAATAATGATCCATTTCGAATATTTGCCCCTAAGTACTTGACGTGTCAAGACGTGGTACATGGGGTTGGAGTCTGCGATTACCGTGGTGGTGCGTAATAAGATGTAGTGGCAGAATCTTTAGACAGTAATGACGGCTGCCATAGCCAGTTTCTCAACATGCGAATATCTGAGTTTGGGTCCGGATAAACTCTTGCTCAGATAATAAATCACGTGTTCTTCACTGTTAGAGTCATCTTGAACTAACACCATCGCAATGGTAGAAGTAGAAGCGGCCAAGTAAAGGATATAATCCTTTGTATATCCGGGAGGATGTAACAAAGGAGCGTGGGTCAAAGCGTGCTTGAGAGCGTCGAATGACCGTTGGGTAGTGTCATCCCAGATGAAAGGAACGTTCTTTTGCAGTAGCCGCATAAATCCTTTAGTGATCTCGGCATAATTGCAGATGAAACGGCGGAGAAAGTTTGCTTTGCCTTGCAAACTTTGGATTTGGGTTAAGTTGGTAGGTGGGGGTAAGGCTAGGATGGACTTGATTTTTAAGGGATCCACCCTGATCCCGTCTTTGGAGACAATGAAACCGAGGATTCGACCAGATTCGAAAACGAAAATGCATTTATGTGGGTTCAGACGAATACGATAGAAACGACATCGAAGAAAAATTGCCTGCAAGTGACCAATGTGATCAGGTCGATTGGATGAATGGGTGGGTAAATCATCAAGGTAAGGTTCTGCGAAATGCTTGATGTCGTGGAAAGCGTACGACATGGCTCGCTGGAAAGTAGCACCAGCATTTTTAAGGCCAAATGGTAGCTTTCGATAGGAGAAATTTCCCCAAGGGAAAATGAAGGTTGTCTTATGTTGATTAGCAGGTAATATTTCAATCTGGTTATATCCAGAAAATCCATCCATGAAAAAGAAGATTACGCTTCCTGCGCAATTATCGATGATTTGATCAATGAAAGGTGTAGGGTAGTTGTCCTTGGAACAAGCTTTGTTGAGATCTCGATAATCTACACAAACACGGATGGTCCCTTGTTTCTTGGCAATCGAAACGAGGTTGGAGACCCATTCCGTCAAAGGGACGGGATAGATGAAGCCAGATTTTAGAAGTTTTTCAACTTCTGCCTTTATAGCTGCCATTTTCTTGGGATGAACCGGGCGGAGTTTCTGTTGAACCGATTTTGCATCAGGGTAAGTCTTGATTTCATGTATGACGATTGAAGGGTCAATCCCTGGAATTTCCTCGTAGCTCCATGCGAAGACATCACGAAATTCCTTGAACAAAGCGGTGTAAGAAACCACTTCGTCGGGCCTGCAATTAGCACCAAGATTAATGTTTTCCATGACACCTTCTTTGACTGAAATGTCAATTGTGATTGTAGTAGAGATGTTACCCATGTTTCCCTCAGAGAAAGTATCTTCTGTGAGGGTATGGGATTATGGAGCATCGGTAACATCAGGGGGAAGACAGATCGTATGTCTTGCACTTCTTCCAAAGGTAGAAGAAAAGAGGATCGATGGTGGTTATCATCCCAGGGTAAATCGTCAATGCTGAGCATTTCCATAATAGATTTGTCCGAAGGAAAAATGTGGGAAATGTAATCAACGACAGATGATAGGGAATTCAACCATGAGGGCACCGAGTAAGCATCGGGTGCCAATGAATGTGAATTGTTGGGAGAGGGAGAGGTAGATTGGATAGCTACATATGCGGCCTCGGCCGGGCTGAGTGGCATGGTGTCACTGAGCACATCGAATTCCAAAGAACTAGGTACAATCCAAGGATCAGATGATTCCAAGGATTGATAAGGCATAGTCGAGATCATGTTGACGACAACAATGTGGTGTGCAGTAAGTGGAAGTGGTGTAGGGAAAGTACCCATAAGGCTAGAATCTTTCAATAAGCCAACACCAACGCTTTCATACGTAACTGGGTGGTCTCCCAAAAAAGGAATGTTGTTGGTGGCAGGGATGCAAGCGCCGGGTGTACAGAAGTCAAGTTGATCGACGGTGAAAATTTTTCCTTGATGGGGGAATTGTACACATCGAAACACCGACGAGGCGATGGCAGTCATAGCGTAGAACCAACTTCTTCCAAGTAAGAGGTTGTAATCGAGGGGAGCATCAACCACCTCGACATCAATGGTAACATTTTTACCGCCCATTTGAACGGCTAGGGATTGCAATAATCCGTGAGGATGGAAACCTCGTCCATCGAAAGTGTGTAACATCGTAGGGTATTTGTTAAGGGTAGGTGATTTTAAGCCTTTGCAACAGGCTAGAGACATGACACACGTAGAGGCTCCCTCATCCAGGATAGTTCGGTGGATTTGTTGATTGTGAACAACAACATCGATTTGGAAAGCTAGCTGGTGGGAGAGTCACGGTTGATGATCATCCAGATTAAACGTGATGTAGTTTGATGACTCGGGATTGAAAGTGCCAATAGCAGCTAAGAGCTTCCTACATTGTTTAGGACAGTGTTGTAGAACTTCCAATGTGGACATGGCACACGGGGCTTGGGCCAAATCTTCTACGATATTGTGATTTTGGGCAGCCCGTGAATTAGGATTGAAAGTGGATTTCCGGATGGTGCTCTTAGGAGGGCGTAAGATGGAGTCAAAAGAAGGTTTCTCAATATGAAGTGGCCTAGGTGGAGGGCTAACAGATGGAGGATTGACAGCAAATGGTAAAGGATCTGGCAAAGAACCATTAGCAGTCTTTGACTTTTCGGGTTTAACTGGTGTGTCGTATGTCGTAGAATGAGTGGTTAGATTAACCTCGTTAAACATGTAAATGTGGGTGCTTGTCGAGGCCTCATCAGGGGGTTGGTTGGAACTGCCCCCCGGCGTGGGGATTTGTGCAACCAAAGATTGTTGTTGCGGAAAAGGCTGAGTAAGCACAGCGAGTTGCGAATTTCCCTTGAAAATTTGGGCCACTTCATCGCGATGTGGGCAGTCTCGAGTGTAGTGATTCACTGCAAATGAGACATGGGAATTTCGGTTTTCGTTGTGGTTGTTTTTCGGCAGCAGGGGTTTGTGGTTGGGTTTTGGGTTTTTTGTTGTTATTGTTCTTCTTTGTTTTGTTTCTCTCTTTCTTCTTGCCCCCAAGTTGTTGCAAAGGGGTTGATTGGACCACATTCACATCAAACCGGAGTTTGGGTGGGGGTAGAAGAGGGTGTAGTCGAACTGGGAGCAGTCGTCAAAGCGGGCCACTGTGTCATTCCAGTGGACTAGGTGGTAGATTGGGTTTTGACAGAGCCAATAACTCCATCCACATGCGAAGCAGTCGATGGTTTGGATGGATCGTTAGTGGCACGAGTAGCGTTCGGTATCAACTCATACAGAGTACCAGATTGTGAATAGACTAAGTCTAAGTACTGAGCTCGGGCGATGGCTTCATCCTCGGTGACCACACCGCCCATGGCAACATCACGAGCGATCTGGGGTAATAATGATTTCGTGAACCATTCCGCTAATAATTGGTTGGGGATGACCGCTTTGATTAGCCTTCATTATCGTCTCCATTCATGGATATGATCGGAGATGTGTATGGAAGTTGTCTGATGAAGGGAGGTTAATAGTTCAGTACCCGTCTCGTATTGAATGGGCAGTTGGAAGTGTGTGAGAAAGGACATGGCGAGGGAGTTGAAATCGTGAAAAGATGCGCGTGGTAATTCGATATACCATTTTGTTGCAGAACCTGTAAGTGTTCATTGGAAAAGACACAAACGAATAGAGTCGTCCATGAGGGAATTGGATGAACACCACAAATGGAAAGTCATCACATGGTTGTTTGGGTCTTCTCTGGATTTTCCGTCGAATTTTGGGATATCAGAAGGAAGTTTTGCTGGAATAGCTGGCCAAACCAGAGAATGATAAATGGGATTATTTGTTAACCGAGACAAGTCTGGAAGATCCAGGGTAGCCAGAAAAGGTAGTTGTCGGTTAACCTGTGGGTAATGTTGGTGTGGCAGGGGTACACCAGTGGGGCCCATTACCGGGTTATGTGGATAATTATAACTAGTGGGCCCTCTCATATGAGGTTGGTTTTGACCAAGGTACACAGGATTTGAGGTGTTTTGAGAAGCATGTGTGAGCAAAGGATAACCGGATGGGTTTTGAGGGTTATGGGGTGGGTTTGGCATTTGTCCATAAGGGGGTTGTTGCGAAGTTTGAACATTTTGTCCCATGGAGGCATGTGGATTTCCTTGAAAAGGGACGCTCCACGGATTGGGTGCGACAGACACATTTTGTCCTTGTGGTTGATGGTAGACTCCGACTTGAGGTTGCCCCCCAGCATGAGGGTTCCCCCCAAATGGAATTTTTCCTCCGGTGGGAGGATGCCCCCCGGCATTAGGGTTCCCTCCGAATGGAATTTGTCCTCTGGAGGGAGGATGCCCCCCAGTTTGAGGTAGAGTTCCCGGGATCTGAAAGCTAGATGCCAATGACTGACCAGTGTTGCCGATCGGGTTAGGACCACCAAGGTTAGTCCCTCCGGGTTGTTGGATAGGTATGGAACTTCCCGGTACAATTTGAGTAGTGGTTTGGGAAGTGGTGGTAGTGGACGCGTTCAGTGCCCTAAATCCAAAAGGGAGTGTAGGTCTTGGTGTTACAGGTGTGCAGATTGGAGCTTGATTAACTACCGCATTACCGACAGGGATAGTCGAAATGCGCCGAGCCATTGTCGAATGGGTCGTCTGGAGGGGAATAGTAGGCCTTGGGCCAACAGACGGTATGTTCGGACCAATGGTTGGTGTGGATGTAAAAGTGGTAGTACCAGTGAAGTGATTTGGGGGTACAGTGTAGGAAAAAGATGCGTCGGCACCTTCTCCTGTTCCATAAAGATCTCGCACCAAACATGGTGGACTCTGAACAATGTCCGCAGCCCAAAAAGGGTCATTGGCTAAAGGGTTTTGAGGAGACCCGGCCATAATGTCTGTATTGATGACAACAAATTCTCTAGCAGAATTTAAGTGGAGGATCTGTCGTTCGTATCCCTCCGAAATGCGGTATGCTTCCAGAGATTCTGAGACAATTCAAAAATTCTCCAAAGGGATGGGAACTTCTTCCTGGGAAGTTGTATTGTTTTGAACCTCGCTCTGTTGAGGAGATTCCTCCATAGAATGAGGGGGTAAAGGGGTGTTTCCTTCCATATTTTCTGGAGGAAGTCCCTGTAGCCTCCGCGAGTAGCGTGGAGGGTCGATGTTGGCGGAAAAGAGTCGGCGAAAGAAATCTATGGCCAACTAGTGAAAAGAAATAGCACACGCTAAAAAATCTAAGAATCACAACCAAGCAAACAGGGCCTTCTTTTGATGATCGTACTAGTTGGTGATGAAATCCAACATCGCGTGATCAAATCTAGAAGGGGTGGGGGTAGGGTGGAATAGTTACAATGGCAACCTGCTTAACAGACTTACGCCTTGGTGCAAGCTTCCACGCAGTAATTGTGGATTTACCCTCCAAGGAGCCTGAGTGAGTTTGACCAATGTCTGTTCCAGGTACAGTGAGACTTCCCATCACCGTCACCTTGTGTAAGACCCTAAAGATTATGGCTACTAAGGTTACCAATTCGCAGTCAGCCCCTGGGCGGGAACAGTCGACAATCCGATCGAAACGTACAGGTAGGGTATCAAGCCCGAAATCAACTAGAAGGCTTCCACACAGTAATTGTGGATTTATCTCAAATTGACCCCCCATAATACGATCCAACCGCCACAGTCAGTTAAACAACGGAGGGTTAGTCCCCATAGCTTACCCGAATGCGACCTTGTGCGTAACCCTTGTGTGAGAGGGGATCCCAGGCAGACTTATACGATAACTGGATTTGACTCTCCCTAACTCAAGATACTACTGTTTTTTTTGGAAACTTTGGAGAGTTATGCTCACAGCCTAATCCAAAGTACTACACCTATTCTACTGTTGGTGGAGGATCCTAGCAAAGAAAAAAAATTCTAGATAATTTTAATTAGCGTTGATTTTTATGGTTGTTCTTTACGCAAAAGGGGTGTATGGAAGTGAAACAAATGGAATTATGACTCAGACCCAAAGAATGCAACGAATATGATAAGCAGTCATTTCCTTTCGATGAACGTCTATCTAATGGAGAGAGAGAGTTCTTTTCACTAACAAGCACAAATACAGAGTGTCCCCGAACGATTTTTTTTCTCAATCAAATCCTGATGTAATGAAAAAAAAATTAAATGCCTTCTAATATGCACCATCAATCATGGAGATGCTTTTTCATTGTTCGTATATGAGTTAAAGATCAATTCAACACAATGCTTGTCTTTCTAATTGTCTTTTTATGAATGAAAATCAAACTAGCACAAGCTAAAGTCATACAAACAATGCACCCTTTCATTGCAATCAAAACGAAAAGTGAAAGAAAAGAAACAATCAAAGAGAAAACAAAATTCACACACGAAGCAAAAGTTGAAGAACAATGACCTTGACTCAAATCAAGATAAAGAGGTCTGTAGGCCTTTGATGACCTTCACCAGGGTTTTTACTCAGTTGATGAGGAGAGAAGAACAATGCATGGGTTTCGAATTTCACTCAATCAGGGAAAAACTCAATGAAAATGGTGAAGAAGGCTACAAGATCCAACTAATGAGATGTTTCTTCTTCAAAAAGGACAGATGTCAAGTCTGAAAGGGAAGAAAAATTGACTCACTAGATCACTCAGCAAAAGAGACACAGAGGCAAACCCTGAAAAAGGCAGTTCTGGAGGGTTATTGGGCCAAAAAGAGGTTGGCACTCTATTGCCAAAGGCAAGGAGCATTATAGCGCTCTGTGCAAAGGTATGGGGGAGCGTTGGCGCTCTGTTAACACTAGGACAGGGGCGCCAGGGTCTAAAAACCCCAGAAATGTCAAAAAATTCCAAAAATTGGGATTCAAACTTGACAAGTATGTTGAGTGTGATAAGGTAAGGAGCCAATCAGCTCATGAAACTAATCAAAGAGGAGTGAACCAGGTCTGAAAAAAGCAATGGATAGAACAAGGTCAATGAGGAGAAAAATCCAAACAAGAGGTTTCGATTCGAGGCTATCTCCCCAGTGGATTCGCCAGTTTCTGTTGTAGGAAAATCTCCCTGTGGACAGGTAGATCGCCTCTAAGAGCTTGACCTTAACCCTAGATAGAAAAATGATTAACGTGGACACTGACTTCCTTTAAAATCTATCTAAACTAATACATGAGAAGGGAGGATAACAGAAGTACCTCTTTATCGGCGTTTGTCCCTACACGCTCTGAGTTGCGCTCCAATCCTTTGCTCTTCGCTGAGTTCTGCATATAAACAAGATACGACTACTTCCTACTCTATTGATATTAGCTTGAAAACAGATCTATCAATTGATGATAAGTTCATGTAACATCAGACACAGACTAGAAAGAAACAAGCCAAGCGTGTCATATTAATGAGAATAACGACAGCAGTGCTTACAATCGTAGATGCGAATGCAACAGCTTCATCAAGTCCCCTTCGTCTAACCCTTGCTCGAAAGATCCACAACCTGGTTGATAGCGGCTTCACTGATCACTTCTCCTTTGGCTGACTGTGTGTTTCCTATGAGATCATAGGTTTCATGCTAGCAATTCTTCCCCCTTTCCACCATCATAGAGCTTGCTTATATAGGTTGAGAGGAGCTTAACCTCTTGAGTTATGTTTAGAACAAGTTGGGAACCTCCTCCTTAGATCATGGATCTCTTGATGAAACCAAGAATTTGAGTGCAACTGCCTCCTAATCTCGAAAGATACTTTCCTTATTCTCTTCACCGGGCTAACAACTGACCTAGATTAGGGAGCGCTCCTTCAAAAGGGGCATTAGAGCGCTAGAACGCTCCCAGAGAAGATTAAGGGGAGCGCCAACACTTCAAAAGTGGGCAACGCTCCTTCAGAGGAGTGAGGGAGCGTTATAACGCTCCCTGAGGCCTTATAGGGGAGTGCCAACGCTCCTAAGGTTGTTTTAGGGGAGCGTTCACCCTCAAAACTCTTGATTGAAAGCCTTTTTCAGGTGTTAAGAGTTGTTTGACTCTAGTGAACCAGTTCTCCTTCCTCAAACCAAGTACATAATATGTTTTAAGTGCCTCCTTAGTGTCGTCATTATGGAAACATGATTCAAAAACATTTGCGACACTTGTAACCAACTTGTGACACTTGCGAAAGTTGTAAGGAAGTTGCGACACTTACGACAATTGAGAGGAATATGCGACACTTATCCAGTTGAGTAATTTTGATGTGTAACAACGAGTACTCTGCCCGCATAACATCTGCATGCTCCCATGTCGCATCCTCAGGACCGTACCAGGTCAACTGGACCCTTACAAGCTCCATAGCTCGATTCCGGAGTTGTTTTATTTTCCTTTCTAATATGCACACAGGATGCACTTGCAGGACACTTTTTGGTTCCACCTGAATCATATTCCAATCGATTACATGATTAGCATCAGGTATATATATTTCTTAAGTAATGAAATATGAGACACCTTAGGTACAGTCATGTATGCAGTAATGAAACCGTATATGCAATGTATATGTATGTATATACAAAAAAATTCAATAACATTAAAACTGTATACAGCATACACAACATAGAATAAATAGATAATTGTACTTATCTTTTGATTGAGAGACCTTCCACCCTGGAGTAGAGCTATGACTCCATCGGGCAATGGCTTCCCAAGATAGCCATGGTCCACAATCCTTATCCACATGGCCTAGGCCAAGGTACAAGACCTCAGCAGCACTCCAACCATTCAAACCTCGGTAGTACTCCAACCAGTCATCTCTCATTCCCCACATGCCTGTCCACCGGGGAGTATACACCTTCACAAGCACAGTCCATCGGTGCTACACATCCCTTCCTTGAGCTTGGCAACAGGCCGGACTGGAAGTCTTAGAGCACAGTGGCTCCAAGAGTTCCAACTGCCCTCAAAGGTTTCCAAGCAGCATCTTCCCGAGATGGTCTTTGTAGCCAACATTTTAACTTTTATCAACATCATCTCATCCGCATCAACCACATGCAGTTATCATGAGAGAACATACAAGAATTCATTTAGGAATTCCAATTAATTTGAAAGGAAATTCAACTTTTATTCCCAAAACATGACATCCTATTTCATGATTCATCTTGGTTGTTGCCACATTATGAATGCAGTCATCCTTGTGATTTTTCCACAGGCACAAAACTGCCTACAATTTTCCTGCAGGACTTCATCTTGCATACTGCCAACAAATTGTCGGTATTTTATGTACATCATAATTCAATATGTACAACATCTTATGCAATAATCTTAGAATTTCTGCACCTGGCAATTCAATCACAATTACCAAACAACTTGACAAATAGAATGACTCGTCATTCTATGCATATGCATGTCCACAGTTAACAAAGTTCATTATTTCAATTTTCTGAGCATAAAATTTTATGTAGTCTCCAATCTTGTGACTACCTGGCTTGTAACTTTCTTGTTGCAGTGTTTAACAGTTCCTAAAATGTTCTCAATTTCAGGGGTTAGCAACATTTCAACCATCAACATAATTATTTCCATTCAATAATATATATGCATGTACTTACCAAACATATTCAACCATTGCACTTAGTATGCAATTATATCACTTATTATGCATGAGTGTGATTCTCAATGCATTCTTATTCAGTGCACCTTGCATTGAATTACATAATKCTCTCTATCTCAGTCATGTATCTCACCATCCATGGGTTGGAATTCTGGCCAATGTGTTGCCACATTCTCCATACACTTCCTATTATCTTTCCAATTAATTGGATGCCTTCCTTTCCGACCCGAACACTACACCAAGAATATAATTTTGCGGTATTCATTAGTGTTAGAAAAAAGGTTGCAGCCCAAGTTTATTTAAAAGTAGGAAGCTTCTAGTACCTGGTGTGGCTCATAATCTCTCCATATATTTACCTTGTCATATCCAACCATGTCCTGGTCTCATACATGACTAGCTTTCTTGCATTCATTCTTGTAAAAATTTCTCATCTTTTAATTCTTTGGTTATTACCCCATAACCAAATTAACATGTCATTCTACTATGTCGATGTGTGCATTCAGAAGATAAAAATATTTGAATTAACATAGGCCTACAACCTTTACCACATCCGGTGGTATGCATTCAAATAATATAATCATGTGATTTAATAACATAGCTCTGGCTGAGGAAATTCTTACCATAATTTCCTTTCAACAATTATGCAAAAAAAGTGATAAAACTCATACGTGCATGACTTCCATTAAAAATTATACTACATGAATATCTGATAGCAGTAGAAGATTTCATGCTTCTTTTATCAGACTTATAACCAACTCTTCAACTTTTTGTTGCTTCCTTCATGAGGTAGCAAAATTACCAACAACACCTGCGACGTGCAAGCATTCTTTCCTTGGGCTGGCCAAACAAGCCATAACATACTTGCTGCCACAAATTGCAGCAACTTATTTCTCCCTATGACCCTTTTTCTTGCGGATCCTAGAAGCATTCAATTCTTCCAGGATTCCTACAAGTTTCTCCTACATGGCCACTAGCTATGACCACGCGCCTATCCAAAAGGCGTTTTGGGATTTCGTGTATCGGGTGTTTCGATATGAGTCACCCTCCACTCTCTCTATCCCCGAAATCTAAAACAAGAGTCTACTGCATCCTAGCTCTTCCTTTAACTTCCACCGGTGTGACTTCTAGAGAAATTCAAGGATTAGCTCTCCTCCTTTCTCCCGATTTCTGAACTCCCAAACCCCTATTGCCTCAGATCAAAAGTCCACAGCTTTCCGGGTTTGACGGTCCCGGTCAATTTCTCGTGAATCGACAATTCACGTTTCGGGGTTTCGAAAAACAGTTTCTTTTCTTTCGGTCTCTAGTTTTCCGAAATCTACGTGAGTCACATCCAATAACTCAAAGCTCTTCGTAATCCAACGGTGTGGATTCTTTTTTTTTCTCATGAATCGGGACTTCGCAGTTCGCGAAATTAGAAAGAAGTTCTCTTCCCTCTTTCAACTTCCGTCTTCATGAAATTCAAGTGTGTCAGATCAACGACTAACACTCATCGTGATTCAATGGTCTAAATATTTCCTTGCGAATCGTAAGTTTGTGTTTCAGGATTTTTGAGAACAACTTCCTCTGTTCTCCCAACTTTCGATTCTCTGAATTCCCAATGAAAGGAATCAACGATTCAATCTTCCCTGAGATCGATGGTTCAATACCCCCCATGAGACTTTGAGTACTGAATGACTCTCAGCATTATATTCCTCGTATTTGGCTAGATCCGACGACTCACGGGTTTTTGGCACTTCTTCCTGGAAGCACTCCACTGTCTGATTCTATCCTTGTTAATCTCTTTTCGTGATTCGGGACTTGGAGTGACCAAGAATTTGGCCTGCACTCCAAGTTCACGATCCCTGAATTTACAAAATGATTCAACGGTTCAAACCAACCACGATCAATGACCCACTTTATTATGGATCCTAGAGTGGCGAGTTTCTCCATCCACTAACCACCTTCCAACTTCTAGCTATCTTACAATCCCCGTGATTTCGCGAGTTCTTCATGAAGAATTCTGACCATTTGTTCAAATTCTAAATGACTTCTTTCCAAATATCTTGGCATCAATTCTTCTAGAATTGACTTCCTCCCTAACTTGAAGGATTTTGAATAATTCGAAGGCTTCGATGGTGTTTTCCCTTCCGAGCTTCGGTTAGTGAAATTTTAACTTCACCTTACCGCACACTTGCGCTCAGCGTGTGAACTTGCTCTGTTTCTCTCAGAGCTTTTAACTTAATCAGTCTCAAAGGGACTTGACCCTTCAATGTTTTCCAAAATACTTTCTGGTGTCCTCCTGGCACCCTCTATGCTCGTCTCCTGGAGTCTTTTGAACTTAAAACAAGTTCCCTCTATAAGCACTCCTTGTGCTGGATATGTGCACTCTTCATACCAAAAGTTCCATGCTATCTCTTCTGAGCTTCGTTTTCTGAACTGGAAGAATTATGTGTCTCTTCCATTTCTTTTCACTTTGTGGAAATTCAAATCAGTTCTGGCACTCATCAACCTTCTACAATACAAATGCGCAGACGATTAGAAGTTGTCAAGCCTTTGTTTCTTAACAATTCCTCATCTTTCATAACAATCGATGTTAAGAAAATGTTTCAATTTCACGACTTTTCCGAGCTCTACTCGGCTCTACAATTTTTGAGTTTTCGAAAGTTTTGTTTTCGGCATTTCAGGATTTTCGGCCTTCGGGTTTTCGGTACCCAGGACTTCGGGTTTTCGGCACCAGGGAGTTCATTTGCAGTGACTCCCAACCTTTTATCATTTCAATTCCTGAATTCTGAAAATTTGGTTTCCTTATTCCCCGGGCCCACAACATAGTTGTCGTCCTTAAAATCTTCTACGATTCTTCTGTCTTTGGAGATTTCAGGACTTCGAGACTTCGGGGTTTCAGTCCACGAGGATTTTAGACTTGCTTTCCTTCCCAACCCCCAACTTCCAAAATTCTGATTTACTTTACCCTTCGAACCCACATAGAATAGTGGTCACCCACAACCATGGTGGCAGATGGCATGTTCATGAGGGTACATGTCGCTTTTAATGACGTCATTGGGTCCCACCACTCTCACTTTTCTTCTCAACCCACTAGCACGTGGTACACCTCCATGTGTCCACATCCATTCTTAGTAAAAACCAATGGTCAGATCTTTTTCAAATCTACAGCGCAGATCCTTTCGGCGTTTCAGGGTTTCGGGTGTCAGAGGTTCATGCATCCACACATCTTGAACTTCCATTTGCCTAAATTCCGAAATCATTGTCTACTAACTTACTTGATCCAACACTTTGTCACACACCCATTACCAAATCAAATTTTTTTTGTTGATTTCCACAGACTCAGAGCCCAAAATATCTATGGAGGCCTAGCATAAGCTAGCTCTTCCTCTGTTGGTTCCCCTGTGATCGTGGGTCATGATAACAGGTCAAATAATCATGGAACCTCTTGGTATTTCGCGACTCGACACCACAGTGATGTCAAATCATTCGACTCTGCAACCACCGAATCCCAACAGGTCTAGCGAATGGCCAATGGGAACAGATCCCTATAGGGTTAGCAAATGGCCAATGAGAACAAGCCCCGTCGCATAGTTAAGTGGAGTACAGGTGGTAGAGGGGAAATGCGACACGATAGACAACAGGACAGGAGGGGGCCCCATTTCACATGCCACACTATTCCGGACCCCCCCCCATTAAAGGTAGAATGGCAAGGGGGGTCCATAATTCACCTGAGCATCGTTGATCAAGGTGAATTAATCTCAACCATTCAAGAGTTGCACGTCTGATTCTGGATCTGCCCTCCCATTAAAAGCAGAATGGCAAGGGGGATCTGGAATGGAACCTCAGCCGTAGATCTGGGCGGGTGGACTCTGGCCGTCCAAGTCTTCTCGTTACTTACCTTAATGCACATTTGCGCCCCGACTTAAAGCTGACATCTCTTCCTCACATCTAGCACTCGTCACAGACCCTGAGATCCTCCGAAAGAATCTCGTCCGTTCATCGGGTTTATCATCACGAGAGTCTGAACTCTCGATCACGGGACTCCCAAAATCTCGATCCCTAGTTTCCCGATTCAGTTAATCTCTCGACATGTAACCTCCATCCATCGGACGGTTCAGATCTATCCCGGGGTGTTCACCACGAAAAATCCCAAGCCCTCGTCATCAGGATTCCCGATTCCGCGATTCCCGATTTCCCGAAATGGGTAATCTGACAACATGTGGCCTTCGTCATTCGGACGGTTCAGATCTATTTCGATATTTCCACCATGGAAAGTCTCGATCTCTTGTCATCAGGACTCCTGATCTCGCGATTCCCGATTTCCTGAAATGGGAAATCTCACGACACGTGGCCTCCGTCGTTCAGACGGTCTAGATCTATTTCAAGGCTTTTGTCCCTATTCACTATGGTTTTAACCCTCGGATATATCCTGACAGATCCAAGGGCTGTCAGGTTTTCCATCCGAGATTTGACGGCTCGGACGGTTCCTAACTAATTTGGGATTTCACGTATCGCGATTTCCACACTCCTGTGCAATTTCCAAAGGGATTTAAACCCCGTGCACACTTTCTAGATCTAACGATCATGAGGGTTCACCTTCCCTCCCGAACAAATCCTAAAGCTCCTACACTTCTGGTGTGGAGTCCTCTCTCCCTGTGGACTTATACCACACTAGCGGTGGTTCCATAATGCCGCTATACCTCCTGAGCTTAAAAACTCATCAAGTAACTCCTTGACATTTTGGAGCAAACCATGGTCCGAAATTGGCCTTCCAGACCCAATTTCCCCTCACATTCTCAGTCCAAAGACCGCTCCATTGGCCCATCTACGCTCAGTGTCAAAACCTTGGCTCTGATACCAAACTGTAGCGCCCCCTTTCAGATACCATGGCTTAATTGCTAATAAGAGAAGACTATAACACCGCTCTATACATGATTCGTACAGATATTATATGATCCATATGCTTTCAACAATTAAACACATTCAAGCTCAAAGTAAACATATCTTCTACGACTATAATTAACAATCCATAGTGTTTTATAATAATTCATATACACAACAGAAATCATGATAAC
This sequence comes from Picea engelmannii, assembly GCA_009831015.1. Lineage (NCBI taxonomy): Eukaryota > Viridiplantae > Streptophyta > Pinopsida > Pinales > Pinaceae > Picea > Picea engelmannii. The sequence continues at coordinate 36,571 of ML835525.1, read as the reverse complement.
ATAAGCAGCACAGTCCTGCAAAACATGATTAAGGCATAATCAGATACTTATCTTTTAACAATGGTAGATTCCACCAACCA
>ML835524.1:25363-38223 GCA_009831015.1 Picea engelmannii | reverse complement strand
CCCTTTTGAGTAAATCAAGCCAGTAAAAAGAACGCTAATTAAAATTTACTAGACTTTATGGTTGTAGGGTCCATCAACTAGATTAGGCTAGAGCCTTGATTTAGGTTGGAGAGGAAACTCTTCAAGGCTATAAAACAAACATATGAGTATGTGCTAAGGAGTGTAGAAGTCCAGTAATGTGGAAATTATCCGGGACCCCCCTCTAACACAGGGGATAAACACGAGGTTGCGTGCAGAAAGGTAACGGAGATAACCCCTCCAAAGCCGGACCAAGCATAGTCAGGAACGCATATAGAGGACTTGTCTTGGGATTATGTTGATCGCATTTTCCACAGAGCTTCATGGGTCTCGAATCCGTTCGAGGTCCTCAGTCGTCCTCCGAAAAAATTTCTTTCGACACCCTTGATAGGTTTCAGGCTTGATACCCTACTCATTGCGGTCCACCCGACTGTCGACTGTACCCTCATGGTGATTGTTCACGAGCTGGCAACCTAGTTGCCTTTATTTTAGGGACTTACATAGGTGACCACGGGGGTATACTTCAGTACCTAGGGCAGACATCGGGCCACGCTTTGCAGAGTATACCCAGAGGGTTCTTCCGTATTCGATTTTCACTTGCACCGGTAAGTTGCTCTAATGTTGGTTGGTGTAACTGTTCTTCCAACTAGTTAGTCGTTTGCTTGATTTTCCTTTAGGATTTTTTCTAGTGTGTGCTTTGTGCTCCCTAGTTTTCCATAGTGAGTTAGTCAGTCGTGGATTTGGGTCTCTGACCTAGGGTGGTAGACCACCCACTCTGCTGATTGAGAGGACTTTTCAGTCTTCCTCTTAGAAACGTGGAGCCGCCTCTTTATAGGCGTGTTTTTGATAACACTGGTACTTCAGAGTCAATGTGTGAGACTTTTATAGATTTGAATGATCCCACAAGGTGAGAACCTCTACATAATATATTCATGGCTAAATTTCCCAATGTTGCCAACCAAGGAACCCCTTCACAAGGGGATTCTTGTGCGTTTCCTTTCTTCGGAAACGTTGGTGTCCCTTTGTTGGCCACTTTGTACATTCCTCAGTTGAATGTGGGATTACTGGTTTGGTTGGGTACCATTCCAAATGTCCCAAATTCTCTTGACACTTCTCAGTTAAGAACTTTATGTCATGGGAACCCTGTTGATGTTTCTTCGTCAGCAAAGTCTTCTCCTCCTCCTTCTCCCGCCTCCGGTGAAAGTACAGTTACTAGTAACCGGAAGTCTAAATGAAATAGAAAGAGGAAGAATAGGAAGAAGAAATCACCAACCTCTGTGAGTCATGTTGGAGATAGGTCGAAAACCTCTACAATTCACGTTGAAGACCAACACCCAGCCTCTGCAAGTTATGCTGGGGGCACACACCCAACCTATGCAAGTCATGCTGGGGGAAAAATTCCAATCACTTCTAGTCATACTGGTAATAGGTCTGTAGCCTCTGCAAGTCATTTTATCGACCCATCACCAACCTTTGCAAGTCATGTTGGAGATGTGAAACCAGCCACTGCCATTCATGTTGGGGGCATTGATTATGTTGAGAAACCTAGACGGATAGGATGTAAGCCTAAGTTCCCTTGTAATCTTTGCAAGGGAGATCACCTTACTCATTTATGCCTTGACATTCCAGAGATACAAAGATTATGGTCCTTGTCTACAAGATCTTCTGATTCTAAGTCTTCTGAGGTTTCCTCGCAACCAATTCAACCATTGGTTGAGAAAGTGGTCATGTCGATGCAGTCATCGGTTGATCCCTCTCCTCTTTTGGGGGGTGAGGTGCCTTTAGACCATGTAGTCTCTAAGCCTATTCAACCATTGGTTGAGAAAGTGGTCATGCCGATGAATTCATCAGCTTATCCCACTCCTCTTTTGGGGGGTGAGGTGCCTTTAGACCATGTAGTCTCTCAGCCTTTTCAACCATTGGTTGAGAAAGTGGTCATGTCAATGTAGTCATCAGTTGATCCCACTCCTCTTTTGGGGGGTGAGGTGCCTTTAGACCATGTAGTCCCGTAGCCTATTCAGCCAATGGTTGCAAAAGTGGTCATGCCAATGCAGTCATCGAATGATCCCACTCTTCTTTTGGGGTGTGACGTGTCTACCAACTATGTTTTTAACATTTCTGGTTCAATACTTTCAGAACAAGGAGGCATTTCGCTCGCTTCGAGCACACCCCCTCCAAGCCCTAGGATGGTTTCCTTTGATTAGAATGACCTTGTTGAGTCTCGTCTTCCTTCCTCTGCACCCTTTCAAATAAAGGTTGAAGTTAATTCAACAAACATTTATCGATGTATTGTAGATGAAGGAGCCTCTACAAGTATTTTATCCTCCTCGGTTTGGAAAGTCTTGGGTTCTCCCAAGCTTGTGTCTGCTTCACATGAGTTGTTGGATTTTGACAGATGTCCTAGTGAATATTTGGGGGTTCTTCCTCAATTGACTATCTCGTTAGGTGGGAAGATTGTTTGTGTCGATGTTATAGTGGTGCAAGGCCCGTTAGATTTCAATATGCTTCTCGGGCATGATTATGTATATGATATGAACGTTGTGGTATCTACGCTCTTTCAGGTGATGCACTTCCCTCACAATGGAAGCATTGTCACTATTGACAAGCTAGTATTTGATAATCACCATCCTAATTCAACGTTAGTTCAGGTTGCCCCTTTATATGTTCCTAGTGTTCGTGTAGACTCCACCCCACCACGGGTTAATTATGTGGAATATTATCCTCGGTGTTCAATTGCTTATGAGAAGGAACCTGTGCAATCATGTTTTCCTTCTCGAGACTTGGAATCAACAATTGATCCATTGGTGTATCCAATGGGGGCATGGGAGCCCTTGCTTCCCCCTCTTGGTCCAAGTGGGCTTGAGTATCCTTCTGAGTCTGATCTCGTTTTTAGTAGATCCTCAAGCCCTCGTGATTGTGATTCTTTGTTGATAGACTCTACTAGTCCTGGTCAAAACCTCCATCGTCATATGGAGTATGGTCAGTTTACTTCACCCTTTGGGATTGTCGACCCTCGTTTGCGTGATTTCTCGGATTTTGAATTGCCTTCAGATGAGGCTATCCTTGAAGCCATGACTACGGTTTCTATACCACGGGAGGACTTACATCGTGGTTTGTGTTTTATTCCCTTTTGGGAGACTTCCAAAGTTGATTATTGAAGAGACTCTTAGTCTAATACTAGTAGCGGGCTCTACCTGAACCAGTTTCATACATGAGTCGCAGCCCCCACAGGTCTTCTTTTAAGCCATTTTCAGACCCTCTAAATGTGAAAATATTGCCGAGCGATCTTGTTGACCTTCACGCTCGCTAAACTGAAATTTGAAGTCACGATTGTCTGGCGGTAGTTTACCCCTTTTTCGGTCTGAATGGTCAACTATACGAACAAAGGTATACTCTAGAAGCCTCGGTTCTCTAGAAGAGTACCCTCAGGTATAATTTTAACCCTTTTCGGGCCGGAGGAACTAAATTTATGAAACAGGAACCCCCACGAAGTCCATAGTTAAGTTATTTTCAGACTCCCTAAAATTGAAAAGATCATCGAGTGACCTTATTATTTCACACTCGTTAAAATGGTCCAGAAGAACATTCTCGACTGAGTCCATAGTTAAGATTTTTTCATACTCCTTAAAAATGAAAAAATTGCCGAGTGATCTTGTCTTTATCACACTCGTTAAAATGGTTTTGAATAGACGTCTTATCGGTGCTAGTTTACCCCTTTTTCAAACCGACTAGACTACCTTCGAAAAAGGTACCCCATCGGAGTCTCCTTTTACGTTTTTTCAGACTCTCTAAATGTGAAAAATCGCCGAGCTTACCTTCTCTGGGCTCGTTAAACTTACATTGAAGGACGTTACCATTGTGTGTCTTATTAATCGCATTTGCATACCCGTGTCTTTGGCCTAATGTCGGCTCCATGTTTCTCTCAACTGAACCATCTGAAGCATGCCTTATACGCAAGCCCTGTAGCACTTTGCCTCTGCGTCTTGACACCTTTGGCCCCTGGAGGATTTTTCCCAAGTGTCCTTTTCTTGCATATGTCCCTTTTTCCTGAGCATCCTTGTGTTCCATGCGCTTGGAACTAGTATGTTTGTGACACTTGATTCCTTCTTTGTAACGTAGCATTCTTTTATTCTTTTTCCAAAATTATTGAAAAAGACAAAAAAGTCAAATATACCCCAAAAAGAGGAAGGGAAAAGTATTTTCTTTTTATTGGCATCACAATGAGTCACCCTTGGATAAAGCACATATTTCCATTTGTTCGTCAAACCCTGGGATTTAATATGACCTTAGGAAGTTGTTCCCGCTACATTGAGTTGTGTCCTCCTCCATTTGGTTATTCTTCCAAACATATGGAGAGTTTGTGTTGCCTCCTGCCTCGTAAACTTATGTTAATGCCATGCTGCCTGAGTCTCATCATTTTTCGTGATGTTGTCCAAGGGAAGTTTTTACCAAGCCTGAGTCGGACCCTCTACAGTTTGTCTCTTTCCCTCATGCCCGACCATCCCGGAAAGTCTAATCAAGTCTTTTTTCGAAATCAATGAAGCCTTCAGTCTGATCATCAAGATTCTCTATTCCATTACCAACGAGCCATCGAAGACCTCTGGGTAGTGAAGTCGTACACTCATATCCTACCCGAGTTTTGAATATTTTGAAGTTGTTGCTCAATCTATGAAGACCTCATCTCCAGCCATCAGGCCTTATCAGCTTCTAGAAGATGGATACTCTACATGTATATATTTTTGATTTCGAGATGTAGCTCCACTTTGTATTGCTCGTGGCTACACTTTATATAGTTATAGGACATGGATCTACAGTGTATTTGATTGGTAGCCATGAATTTATTTTATCCCGAGCATGGGTATGCCCGCCTTGGTGAGACAATTATTATTTTTCAGATGACACCTCCCGATTTCTGGTCCCTGGGCTCACTTGTTCAGAACATCGGTGAAGATTGTTAATGTATTTTGGCCATCAGATGCTCTTCTGACCTCACACATTAGGGGGCATCTGTTATAACCCTAATTTGCACCAGACATACTTACCTGGCATCAGGCCATCTCAGATTCCTTCTTTTCCAAAACACTTCTAAAATACTCTTCTTAAAAATCCCTTTTATAAAAACCCACATGCCCTACTCCATTATTGCACACGTGTACATGCTAGCTGACCCAAGACAGTCCGTGTGTACCTAAAAAAGCACGAAAAGAGGAAAGTTGATGACGGAACACACAACTTTGGGTAAGTTAACTAAACCTTTCGGCCATGCATGGCCGGTCACTCGACCAAATACCTATCTTCTTCTAGCCTATAAAATAAGGGTTAGGGGTCCCATTTGAAAGAAGGAAAACATAGTAAAGAAACTCTACCCGAATTCGCATTCCCCTTTGCCCAAGATTCTACAACCATTTTGTGATTTCAATGAAGAATAGAAGCAAGTGTGTTAGTAGTTGGTGCACAGTAAAAGAGGAGCCCAGGACCAAATTCATGGAGCAATGGCTGACTTCATCATTGTAATTTTCTTTAGTGAAGTCAATAAAAGAATTGTTTTTCCCGTCCCGCCATATGAGATTGTCATTATTGGAATATTGATTGTATGATTGATTAAATCTCTAACCTATTAGTTCATAGATCAAATTCATGTGGAGTTCTTTGTTTGTCTTTAGTGAATGCAAGTCAGCGTTGGGAGGAGAGTTGCAGTCAAAGAACGACCAAGCACGAAAAGGGATCGACATCAAACACGAAAAATAAGGTACGTCAACTTAATATCTTGAACCTTGTATTTACATATGAGTAATGGGGGTTTAGGCATGGGATGATGGAAAAAAGTAAGAATCTTTAGGTCATTTCTGCATGCATGATAAAACCCTTAGTGCTAGTCCGTAGGAGGTATTTCCCACCCACAACACATACCCTCTTCCATTCTATTTGCATGTTATTTTTCCTCCTTAGTTTTGAGCTTGACCTGCTCGACTACTAGCTATAAGGATTCCTTGCTATTCTTTGTATGTTATAATTTTGTTTCATTTGTTCTTGTGCATGACTGCAGCTCCTGCATGACACTGACTTGAATATTATACACTGCCTTAGTTGGTATTATTTCCATTACCAACTCTACCTATGCCAGATCCTTTAGTGGTGTCTGGGATATTGTCTCATCCATATGCAACATGTTGGATGTGACTTGAAAGTTCAGACTCACCTGCACTATGGTATGGATGGTGTCTTGTTCACTTGGCGCGGTCCTTGCCTATGCTTTTATCATTGCGGGAAATGGATTTGTTCCCCTTTTAGGCCTATTCATTTCTCTTATCTATTCCAAGACCTTCCTTATGTCTACCATCTCATATTGAATTCAGCCTCTTTGGTGTTGGGCATCTTTGAACTCCTTAGATGCATGTTCCTAAACTTTTTCTTCCACGAGGTCAGTGTCATCCTCAGTAATTGTGTATTGTGTCAGTTGCTTGTGTGCCTTGGCCTTCGTGTGTGACCCTCCTGTGTGTATGATTGGTCGCTTGGGTAGCCTTGTTTCCCATGGGGTATTTGTCAAGGGGGTTTCTTGTGTAGTTTTATCCCCCATTCCATGTTCTTCTTGTGCTGGGGCAGTGTCATTTTTTCCTGCCTACACATATTTCTTTGGCACACTCCCCCTTCTTCTACTGTGTCAGCTTCTGACTTGGCTTCAACTTTTTAGGCGTAGCACTATATCCGACATGTGTCTTAGATCCCCTTGATTTGACCTCCTTTCCTGTGGGAACTTCCTTAACAATGAATGATATTTTCCAGTCGCACATCACCATTTATACATCTTCTACGCTGATGCAGTATCATATTTTCAACCATTACTTTTGTGGATCCCTGCATGCTTGCACCCACATGTTTTGGAGTGTGGCTCTGAAATTTGCAATACCTTGGTATTGAATGACAACCTCCAAAGTGATTATCCATGTGTTTCTCATGATTTCTTGGATGTCGTTGAAGTACTGCACAAAGGAACCTTCGTTGCCACTTATTCTCTTGGGGTTTGAAGTGCTCCCCATTAAGGTATACCACGCTACACAGAAATGACCTATCTTGTCACGGAAATAAGAATACATTGGCTCCCTCCACCCGAGTAATGATATCAAGATCAATAGCCAGGAATAATGAAAGTTCATCCCCAAGTCCTACACGTATTTGTAGTCGTTGAGGAACAATTTTAACAAATATGGGGTCCAGTTGAGCATGGTGCCATTGGCTCACTTTGCTACAGCTGTGACAACCCCTGCTGAGACTTCCTCCTTGCAAAAATTTCTTAACATCTTTCAGGCCATAATATTTATGGCCATTATCATGGCTACGTCTTTAATTATTTTTATTATTATCCCATGCAAGCCCCTCTCTATGCCGTAGGTTTTTTTCATCTCCTCGAAAATATATTTCTCCTTTGTTGTGTCCTCCATGTACTGCATGAGACTCTCACCCATGGATGTCAGAGATGTGATGAATGCAATCAAATCGAAGTCGATTGAGATGGATTCCTCCAACCATAAGAATTCTCCATGGACGACCGCCATTAACTACTTGACGCAATTATTTACCTCCTTCCCCCTTCCAAAATGGAGAATTTCCACCAGTTTTAAGATACATGTGTTGGCCAGGCTGACTTCCCATTGTTTTGGCTGCAGTATAGGGTCGCCAAAGGGTCATGTGCCTATGTTGTCCATGTATACCTATTGTGCAAATTTAGGGAATTTTCCAGCTTCGGCCACATCGTGGTATGAATACTTTAGCTTCTCCACGCAACCCAAAATTGTTGGTGTGGTCTGCACTACCTATCAAATTTGCAGTAGTACAATTGTTGCGTCAGGCTACTTGCACAGGGACCATTCCATGGGTGTGTTTTCCTTTCTTCTGAATGATGCACTAGATGTCCTAGCCTTTGCTTGTCTGTACTCTGTGCCCATATCTAGTTTCCCAGTTATGCCTTCAACCAACCCTTACTATTGTTGAACATACCCTACTTTAGGTTGAGGTCTTGGCATGACATCCTCTGTGTGCTCACTTGCTTTTCCATTTGTTATTTGAGCTTCTTGGGCCCTCGTAGGTTGTTGTAGGTTTCCTGCATCGTTTGTTTGTCATCCTTGCGCACTATCATGCAAATCAATTTCCATGGAAGTCGTTGTTGGAGCTTGGTATTCTTCCTCCACCGGTGTGCAGCTTGCTAGTTCAACGCATGGCGATGGGATTACATCAACATCGACAAATCACTCTCTGTGTGTGGTTTCCTATTCAGCCTCCGCGGTTTCATGAGGCATTCTCACACTGCTATGGGTTTTCCTCGTTGTTTGGCTCAGTGCACCAATATTTGGTGGTGTCATTGTGGGTATTCCTCTCTTCTTTCCGAATGGTCTTCGACTAGTTCACACTGTGCACTAGTTTATTCGCTTCTTCTCTATGTTCTCTCTATCGTTGTAAGTTTGGAATTTCACAATAAGTTGTATTTTGCCCACATTTCCCCTTTATATAGAAGGTGCCATAAATTTCATGAAGCTTTTCGGAGAATCTTCCCTGGCTGTGATTAATGTAATGAATCTTTACAAATACGTTTGATTTAATTTCATAAATGCCTCCAGTTGGTGCCTTTTTGTCGTAACTGTCATTTTTCTCTTTTCTGACCATTAGTCCTTTTTCTGGTGCACTGAAATTTTTAAGTGTGTTGTGCATTTCCATTGTGATTTGTCTTTAGTGCGCAATGTTTTTCTTTCTTATTATCCATCTGTTGTGTGCATAAATTTTTCCTTTTTTCACGTTGATTCCACTTTTTGTGCACACAATATTTCTCATTAATTTTTGTATTTTCTTTCTTTTCTACTTTTGTGTTTTTTTTTCCTTATTTTTCTCCTTTTTATTTCTTTTTGTCATTTTTCTATCCTATCTTCTACTATATTACACTATGTACATGTCCTTCTAACTACGATATAACTTTTAAGTGTTAGGAGGTCGACTATCCCTGTGTAGTTTCAGTCGACTACCATTGATCATTCCTTTCAGCTATGTTCCTGCCAAATCCTTTAGTTGTACATATCCTCCATATATGACATTTTTTACCTCATATGGCCCTAGCCAATGCATTCTAAACTTACCAAGATGTTGGAAAAATTTATTGTCATAGAGCAAGACTAGATCTCCTTCCTTGAAACTCTTCCTCTTGATATGTCTGTCATGTTAGGCTTTGTCTATGGCTTTCTGTACTTCCTGGTGAATTCCTGCTAGAATCCTATCCTCTTCCATTTCCATTAGTTGATTCAACCTTTCCTTCATTGTTCCTCTTTCTGTCATGTTGGTGATTGCTACTACACGTAGACTGGGTACCAAAAATTCTAATGGTACTACTGCTTCCTACCCATACACCAATCTGAATTGTGTATGTCCTGTCAATTTTTTTCATGTAGTACTGTATGCCCATAGTACTACTGGTATTTTCGAATCCCAATCATCTCTTTTGACATTGCAAATCTTTGTCAAAGCATTCTCCAAGATCTTATTGAAGGCTTCTACTATTCCATTTTCCTCAGGATGGTAAGGTGTATGCTTATGGTGATAGACTTCAAACTCCTCAGTCATATCCCTGATAGTAATGTTGATAAATTGGGTACCTTGGTCACTCATCAAGATCTTTGGACATCAAAATCTGGTGATCACTTTCTCAAACAAGTATTTTATTGTCTCTGTGTTGCAGTCTTTGACTGGTGTTACCTCTGCCCATATTGTTAAATATTTCATTGCAGTGATAATATATCTATCTCCTAACCTTTTTGTTGGTGGATGGATTGGCCCAACAAATTCTATTTCCCATTTTTCAAATACCTACAAAGTTGTGGTCTTGAGGGAATCTCATCCCTTATGTTGGGTTTTCCCTGTTGGACAAATTTCTATTTTCGGCACACTCATTCATTGGGAGTAACACTAGTTCAGTGGGAGTTAATTGACTAGTTCTATTTTAGACTTTCTAATTTTATACCATCACTATTATGCATGCATTCCTAATTATAGGATGTCATTTCCTATATCAGTGCATATCACTCACTCATTGATTAGATCATAATATACATTGATTCTCATTCTTCATATTGTATCTCTCTTCCCTTTCTTGATAAGCTTTGTTTGTGTATGCTTTAGCTAGGTCTTCTGTGCAGGTTTCCATGAAACACTAACATGGTATCATAGCCAAGATGCTTGGAGAAAACCAAACAATATAGAGAAGAGTGAAAGAATATTTGAGTAAACCTAGTTTCTGCAATCGTCGTAGCCTATCCCTATTAAAGGGTGCGACGGTCGCACTCAGACTTGTCGTCGCACTGTGTTCTTCATTCAGGGTGTGACAATTCATTTTTTCAAAATTGTTGCATTGTGTCCTTCACTAGGGTGTGAAGATTCATCATTGTCGCACTTGGACCTTCTCTAGAGTGGGACGATTCAACAACCCTCCAGAAAAATTGGGTTCCTGCTGTAAAATACCCATATCTCGAAATTTGCGATCTGGGTCGGGATGAAATTTTGACCAGAGACATATAACATAGGGATTCTTGTGCTCACCAAAAATATCCAAAACCCACATTATATTTTAATATATATATCTCTTTTACCATATCTATAGTTGTCATAGAACCGTCTGTCATATCTCAGAATCCACGAATTGGGTTTTCAAGATCTTTTCAGAATCAATAGCAGGATGGAGGCTATGCAAGTTATTCAATCAATTCTGGTGATAATACTCACATCGCACAACTATTTTGAATGGAAGTTTAAGGTTGCATTCCAACTCAAAATAAAAGGATGGTATAATTTGACGATGGTGACAGAAACATAACCTACATCAGCGCTTGAGAAGACCAAATGAGTGAACCATAAGGATGAGGCCACATGATTACTTCTTGAGTTAATATCCACTGATATATGGTTTCATGTAGGTTCATGCAAGACTCCAAATGAGATTTGGACCACCTTGGAAGGACTCTTTGGAAAGGAGGATGATATGCGAGAACATATGCTTGAGGTAGAGTTGAATACCTTAGACCCTAAATTTTTTTATAATACACATGATTTCTTTACTAAATTTAAATATTTTATTTTTATCTTGGGTGAATTTGGTATTGAAAAGTCTACACAAGAGAAACAATGTATTATAACAATCTTCACAAAGTTAGGACTAGAATATGGTTTATATGTCTCCAATTTCCATTCTGGCAGATGTCTTTTTGGAACAAATTAGAAAATGCCTACGATGGGTCAATTCATTGAGTCTCTCACACAAGAGCAGACAAAACGCATACAGATGGGCCTCATCAAGGATCCCAAATCACATGCACTCACCATGCATGATGGAAAAGGATCGTCCAAACCTAACGGGAAGGAAAAATATAACGAGAAGGAGGGATATTGCAAACCCTTTAACGATTCTTCAAGTTCCAAAGACTCTTCAGATTGCAAGAAGAAGAAGAAGGGAAAGCATTTCACTTACTACAATAAACCGAATCATGAAGAATCCACATGCATGAAGAAACATATCGATCTTATGGAACATTCACTTCAACAGACCAAGCTTGGAAACTTCATTCCAGAGGGAGTCAAGAAGTAGAAGGAAGAAGATCATGCTCCTAAGAAAGGTAATCATCATGCCCTGGTTGTAATTAATTCCTCATCTGATTCATGGATTATAGATTCTTGTGCATCCCATCATATGGCAGTGAAATAGGAAGTTTTATCTTCTTTGATTCCATGCTCAAGACCCCCTATTCTCATGGGGGATGATACTCCAGTAGCAGTAGTAGGAGAAGGGAGAGTGGAACTTCACAATGACAGTTTTGCGAATGTTTTACATATTCCAAATCTTTCTATAAATCTATTCCCAGTTTATCAGATCACTCAGAAAGGTAAAAAGGTTGAATTTACATCTAATTTGGTTTCAGTAATTGACATGCATGACAATTCCATCATTTCAATTGGTGAGGTGGATCACTAGTCAAGGTTGTATAAGTTCATTAAGTTTTCTAATGATGACTCATATTTTCTACTTACACATAAGGAGAGTACTTTGCATGCACCTCCACTGCAACATGAATATACTCTTTTGCTTCCATCATTTTCAGACATCATAGATGATTCCATACACTCATATTATGTACATGGAAATAAGAAGGTAGTACAACCAGATAAGAAGCCAACGTTGAAGCTTCGACAAATGCCCAAGAAGGCACAGTTCACAGTTCAAGTAGCAGGTATCCTTGCAGGGAATCCATTGGATTTGAGGAGGACTCAATCTCAGCATGAAGATCCTTCTCATGTACTTTTAGCTTCAGAACCTACAATTCCCATGCATTGCTATATGGTTCAATATTCTAATCTGCAACTCTACGGTGAGGATATGGGAAATCCATTATGGAAAGAAGCCATGCAAAAGGAGTATGGATCACTCTTAAATAATCATACTTCGAATCTAGTTCCACTTCCACCAGAAAGGAATATTTTCAGGTGCAGATGGGTCCACAAGATCAAGAGGTACAAGGCTAGACAGGTTTCCAAAGGACTTCATCATATCCATACATATTTCTACATATTCACAAAGACTTTAAGTGAGCAGAATTTTAAAACTTTATGGGATCGGCTTGCATTGAAGAACATATTTTCCTAGAAACTGCCATTTTCTTCTTGTGATACATTATCTTTTGAGGGGGGGCTTTGTTCCCACGTGGTTTTCCCTCTTTCTTCACTTTTATTCAGTGTTCATTAGTTGCATTGTACATGAGTACCTGATATTTCCTAGTAGCCGAGACTCATTTTTTACTCCATAGTGATGTTCAAGG